>JACMIF010002437.1:0-18095 GCA_014805445.1 Diplogasteroides magnus | reverse complement strand
GTCCTTTGAATAACCGCGCTACTATCTCTTTTCTCGTTGAAGATATCAATTTATTGTCAACAGCAAAGTTGCGCATCTCGTCAAGACAAGCAACTTTGCAGTTTACCGATTTTCTAAATATTGTCATTGAAAGGAGTTAGTTTACTTTATGTGATTTTATGATAAATTCTCATAAATTTGAAGAAAACTACCGTTTTATTCTCGATGGACGGTAGATAATCTGTCCTCCATTCTGCGTAATAATCACAATTCGTACTCTTTCTAACATTGACCATACTACAAATTCAACGATAAACGATGATGACAATAACATTAAAAAGATGAAGAATACGAATTAATGTCTCATGCTTACTGAATTTCACATATGGTGCTCCATTTGTCAGTTGGATACTTTTACATTGCGGGAAGATTCATGCACCACGGTAGTAGACTGACAAGGTCAACCCAGAGGACATTCGATGTGTCTTTCATGTTCATCTTTTTGATTCGTGTTCCCTACTCTGATTCAGGAATTTAGCAAACACAGTATAAACATGTCTAATCTCATGGACACTGCAGAAAATGCAATCTTATCTATCTCTATGCCTATCCTTAAATAATTTGCGTTGTGTGATATGAGAACAATGAGTCAGATTTGCCATAACATTATAGTTATTTGGAGCAATAATGCTGAGAAATGAGAAGGAATTCAAAATGAATAGTCCCTGACCAGGAGCTGTTCCATCAATGGAATTCTTCGCGGTCGTCGATCATCCGCCATGACTTGTTTTTGTCTTCATTCACGGTTCACGGATTGACAAAGAATGAGAAACGAAGATAATTGAAGAGAAACAGAGGGAAAAGGGAATGGGAAGACAACAATATTGGTGAATTCCATCGAGAAAGCAAGGTTTCTAAAACGGTAGTGAAGTGTATCGAGTATCGTATGCTTTAGTTACCCGTTTGTCATTTCATCTCTACGACGCAGAGGCGCTATCGAATCGAGTATACTCGATTGGAGGCCACTAATTAGGACGTCTTAGAAAAAAGTTAGATTCTTCGAGTCGGGAATTTTCTGTATATTAACACCTCTCAAAATCATTTTCAGACAATGTGATGTTATAATCGAACAGCGTGGCCGACTGATCATCAACTAGGGACAAACGTTTCAGATTCACATGTGCTAAATTTTTGATGTGCCGAGGTATCTCACTTCTGTCAGATAGTGTATCGTATCCATCAAATCAAGATAAAAGCCGTGACCATCACGTGGAATATGTCAAGCGTTCTCTTTTGATGGAAAAGCAACGACCATGTATTTAAGATTTCTCATGTGTTGAAACATATCACATTTTTCCGCTACAAAAAGAGAGTCGTGAATCAACATGCAGGAATGCAACTGCCTTCTGTTGATGATCATTTCAAGGTATTTCACTTGGAATATTTTATCTTCTTTGCAGGAGATGGCCAAAAATTTGAGACGTTCCTCCTGAATTCAAATAATGTATACTTTTATCATGTATTAGTTTGCGTAGGAAGTCTTGCAGACTTATGTTATCCCGACACAGAAAAATCCCAGTGAACACTACGCCGTAATTGTGTAGTGCATAGTTGTTGGCAAGCTTTGACCAACATGTACGCAGAGCTCGGCTGCTCAATACCTGCAACACAGGAAACAGTAGGCTTTAGAAATCCATTGTTGCCGTGAAGACTACTGATAATTTCTCTAGCTGTATTTTCAGGAAGCGAATTTTCCGGTCCAAACAAATTGTGGTAATGCTTGAGCAGTGTCATGGAAATTACCAGGCCCCAGTGAGAGACTTCCCAGTCAACAGAGTTTTTCAGGGCTATTGTTTTTGAAAATAGTGAAAAAACGCACTTTTCACACACAGAGAAATAACTACCGCCCAGCGGTAGTTTAATGCGCAGTCATAACTACCGATACCCCGCAGGAATTTATAACTACCGTTGGGAGAGGCATTTATAACTACCGATCGGCCACCGCCCGGTCGTCTCATGGCGTGCTACTACATGACCAGCATAGCAGCTAAACAGCGGTTTCGCTAAATAGCGGTTTTTTATGCGGAACAAAAAATGACCGTACCTAATAAACCCAGAACCTGCCCCCAGGGTTCATTCAAATGCTTACTATGAAATGCAGTAGGTAGTAACAATACCATAAAGGTTATACTTATCATGTTTATCAATACAAATGAATGTAAACGAAAACACAATAATGATGAAGCAACATAATGAATCTAACAACAATTGTAACAACGTGACATGACGGTCTTGATAAATATATGACGATCGATGCTGGTGATGCTTGCATGTTATTGTAGATGCTTGTGGGTGATTGAAGCATTATTGATCGGCAGTCTGGTTCCTGCGAAGAAGACAGTGAGCACTCGTTTGAGTCAGTGGTCACCTCATTTTCTCAATTGTTTCTCTCGCCGGCGGTCGTCTCGTTAATCATAGTGGTCGTCATTTATCATAGCGGTCGTCTTCTCAACAAGTAAGGAATTAGGACATCATCGCTTACCGTTCAGGATGAGAGTATTTTGTGCTGAAAATTGTGCTGCTATCGCAAGTCCTCGAGAAACGACGTCTGAAGTAAAGGAAACTGCTGCTGAATACAAACTGTAATAAACACCCTTCAGAGTCCCCTCAAGATGGAAAACGTCTTCGATAGGATTATTTTGAGATCGAAACTTCAGGTACGTCATTAACCGGACGAATCACTTCCAAAGTTGAGATATCGTCTAGAAGGACAGATAATAAACAAGCAAATCTGTATCAACGTTGAATTGATTTCCATGGCACCCGAAACATTTATGTGTTCTCATGGGATAAACTTGTTCGGTATTTTCTTGTGAGTGATGCAACTCCCCTTTCCCAACCACAAATTGTACTGAAATGCAGATGAATTGTCCATCAAATATCCACCAACAATTCCCGTTTTGTCCGATACACATTTCACGAAAGCAAGGCAGGGATGCTCGATACATATGGGCCGTAGATTAGTCAACAACCATTCATGACAATCATATAATAAATTTTACTGCATAAAATCAAGAAAATCGTAGTGAAAGTTTGAAGCACCATCTTACAGTAAGAATGATGCGATCGCTCGTTGGAGCGCATGTCAAAATAGTGAGCGAGAACGACCGGGTTGATCAATCTGTAGTTTGAAAATTACCCAAACTACCGCTGAGCGGTAGTTATAAACTACATTTTCGAGCGGTAGTTATAACTGCGGTAGTTATTTCTCTGTGTGCATCCGAAAAGGAATGACAGCTCGTTTTCAAAGGCTACATCAATATGCTCAATCATCTTTCGGATGCAACTTGCGTATTATTAACAGTTTATAAATCAACATTCGATTATGGCTCTAAATGCCTTGTTCAGGTAGAAATGGTAAGAATATTTGCCAAAATTTTAAAAATGACGAATTCTTGCATTTCTTTTTTCGTTCTTTTCCTATTGTTTGCGGTTCACGGAACACGTATGCGTTATATGTAGCACTCGTCTCTCTTATTATAATTAACTACCAAGATATACGGCCACTTCGTCTTAAAGGAGCCACAAAGGGAGATTATTTTGTATGCACTTTCGTTATCACTTCTATCCAATTCCCTTACTCTCTCTTTGTCAGAGTAGACCGCTCTGACGACGAGAAAGTGTGGGAATGGAGAGAAGTGATAACGAAAGTGCATGCAAAACAAACTCCCTTTGTGGCTCCTTTAAATGATATAATGAATGTATTTTCAAAAAAGTAAAAAATGGTCTCGACTAGCACATTATATGTTTTCACAAAAATTTTATTTTTATTTTTATTTCTGTTCACACGTGTCAACTTTCATAATTATTATCGGTTATGGACAGTACAAGAGTAGGGCATTAACCAGCGCCCATTCCGTTTGATATCGTTTCCCTTCTGCCAAGCTGTACATTCATTGCTAAAAGTATCACCCGTTTGACTGTTTTTACCTTTTCCATCAGAACTTCGTAGTCATAGCACAGAATTAAAAGCCCTTCTAGGATATGGCGAGGACAGTTCCCACCCTCAATATAATCCACTAGTAAGCATATATGCTTTGCTTGAAAGTCCGGGATAAATTCAGATATCCGATGTTGAGGAGCTGGTAAGTGGTAGAAATTTTCCTTTTTGTCATAACTCCAGAAATATGATGCTCGCAGTCGAACATAAGTTGTGTCAGAATGGCATGCCTGCCTACTATACATAACCAAATACATTGAAACTGCGCAGCCTTTCTAAAAAAGATACATGTTTCCAAAAAAAGTCTGGAAGACTTTCTACGCAACCTAATACATTCACACAGCCGGTCAAACTGGCAGTGAATGAAAAATTCCTCTAGCCACCACTCTCTCATATATGTAATCTCTCCTTAATTAAGTTAATTTGCGCCATAGATCATGTGCTAGCTACCAGCTGAGGCGAAATCAAATAAAAATAAATATATTAGGTTAGTTGTAGAACATTTGGATCATGGATGCCGTTCTTTAGCAATGACATGAACCCTACATCATGTACCATCTAATCGTAGCTCTGGGCTTTCCCCCACAACGCCTAGGTCTCCGAATTTCCAATTTTACGTTGACAAACAAAATAAAATCAAAAACTTGAGAAAAAAGCCATTTTTTCGAAAACATTCCAGAAAGTTGAAAATTTGGAGTTCTTGGCGTTGTGGGGAACGTACAGACCTACGATTTTATGGTACATGAGCTAGGGTTCATATGAATCCTTCGGCAACTTATGCATGGTTAAACGTTTTGGCCTTGTCATGACGTATTATAATATTCTAAAAGCGTATATCTCTTATTTTATGACTAATGAACAGTATCCATGATTCAAACATTGAAAAGCTAGCCAATTATATACATTTTTTTAGATTTTCTTCACTTCAAATTAATGGCTGGAACTAATTAGCGAGAGATTGCATAAATGAGAGACTGGTGGGTGATGGAATTGAGATCATTTTTGCACGCTCACTTCCCTTTTGACCTGCTGTGTGTTACGGGCATTTGACACGTATCCGTCAATAAATGTGCATGTGCTCACGTACCATCATTCTCATTCTACTCCCTTGCGTCTCCTACAGACTGTTGCTCCATGATGACAGTGGAATGGACCATCCTCATCTCAGGCAAGGGTGTCTTACTGTAATGGATAACCGTAATCCCGTTCAGTGATTTCCGCCCTCCCATTTATCGTTCTATTCTGCGGAGGTGGAAATCGAAGTAAGAGAAAGAAGCCGGAAACCGTCGATGAAGACACTCCAGCTGAAGATGTTCCTTTTGAAGAAGGACAAGGGACTGAAAAGTGGGGACAATGAGTGGAAGTTGAGAATTACGACGGATATCATTCAGTGCGGAAGCGGCTGAAGGAGGAGAACAGCAGGAAGGAGAAGGGGCAGAAGGAGCAGAAGGAGCAGGAGAAGGAGGAGACGGAGGAGAGACTGGAGGAGAGACTGGAGGAGAGACTGGAGGAGGAGAAGGAGAAGTGAAGGAAGAGGAAGGAGAAGCTGCGAATGAGGAAGAACCAGAAGGAGAATACAATGAGGAACAGCCTGGAGAAGGAGAAGAAGAAGGAGGAGGGGAAGAAGGAGGGGAAGGAAAGGAGAAGAAAGGTAGTGTTATGGGGGAAGGGAATGGGTGAACGGTACTTCATTTCAGGCAAGGCTGGAGGAAAAGGAAAGAAAGCGAATAGTGAGAAAGGAATGTCATTCCCATTGAAGATCTTCATTCAGAGAAGAAGACAGCGAAGAAAGGGCCGAGTAAGGGAAAGAAGTCAATGACAAAGAAGAGTAACACAGCCAAGAAGGCATCTGCAAATAATAAGGTCAATTGAGAAGAGATTAGAGATCGAAGAAGAAGATAATCAACCCATACACACTCTCATTAAACATTCCACTATGATATTAGACTAATCGCAAAGTTTTGTCAATTCCTTTTAGCCTGTTTCACCTTGGAAACGCATGCAATTTGTAGTGATCGACACCCATAGTATACTACAAATGAAAATATATGCACCTGCATTATTAGGTATTTTCGGCCCCTCTATCATTCCTGCCGGATAAAGAGATAATTCATCTAAAGACTTTGTCAGTGTAAAACAAGCTACATAATCAATGATTATTAATTATCTAAGAAAATAGACAGGTAGTTGAAAGAATGAAATCGCACAATTGGGCTCTGTTGTAAAAGAGAGGTCCCATGAAAAAGAGAGGTCACATGGAATATACAAGTCCCTAGGGTGGGCGTGAAAGCAATACATGAGGAATTCCAAAGAAATTCCTAGTAATTGTCTGACCGCTCACAGTAACAGAGGGAAGGAAAATGAGAGAGCTTCTTCCATGTAGATCTATTCTATAACAGAGCCCTCGTTGCATAGTGGTTTTGCATAGATCAACGTGTCAATCGATCCTCAATTTTGTTTATTCAAATTCATCTAATACGTGCTCATCTAATGATCTAACAAAAATCTAAAAATTCATCTAATACATCTAATCATAAACATGTAATCGTCTTGAGCTCAATCTTCTCTTTTACTGGTATTAAAATTCGACGTAAATATCATTCAGATTGTCGTGAGAACCCACAATCCACACAAAAGAGTTCCATCATTTTAGGAATTTGAAATCACAATTGCATTTGGATTTTAGGGTCTTATAGGGGCAAATAAGGAACTTCTCGACCAAGGATTCAAGGCTTCGTCAATTTTCTTGGGAGGGCTCATCACAGAGAAGAAATGCGACGGCCAGTTTATGACTAATCGAAGACTACCCTTGATCTCCAGAGCTTATGCTCTGATATGGATAAATATTGTAATTGCAATTATTGTAATTTCGGGCTTCGGGTTCTTTTCGGCGAATTTTGAGATTTGAGCTCAAAAGACCTACGCTCGTTTTTGTTTCTTGCAATGTTTTGTGAAGTTGAATGATATAAGGGGTAAATGGTTTTAGCTGTTTTCGGGAAGTTGGAAGTACGATCAGCTAGATAGACGTACTGTATTCGTAGGTAATACAGTGTATGCATGGTACTGTTTGATGTCTCAATGATTCACTTCTTCTCCATTCGTTTTCCCTTCCCTCAAATGTTGATTTGTTCCTCTTCTTTTCTATTCTCGTACACAGCAAACAACGCGTCATTCCGTTTCTTGATTACTCTCAATTCTTCCTCTCAGAACATTCAGAACGAAGTTGATCACCGAGAGATTTATTCGGCAAACACAGGCAAATGTACACGAATACCTTGGTAACGAGGATGAAACAGAGAAGATGAGATCACAAAACGATCTCTGAGGACAAAAAAGTGAGGAGAATAGTGGAGGATCATTGAGCAAATCTGTTGAATACGTAGAAGGCAACGGGTGCGAGAGCGGACATGAAACCAGTCTGAAGAGAATGAATGAGAGTTGAGTAGAAGGAGGATAAGGATACCTTCTGTACTCCATTACACAGATCTCTCTCACAACAACACAGTTTATCTCCATTATTGTATGTGGTACATCCTTCGTCCTACAATAGAACACATTAAGGCCTCGAAGACATTTCAATTCCTTACTCTGCATTGGTTGGAATCATCACAACTGTGCATATCAGTGTACAGTCCCACTCCTGAAAGGGAATGACAATTGACAGAAGAGTATTGATTGTCATTGACAAGATGTCACCTTGTGTATCAATGACGATTCTTTCTCTTATCGTACCTCCTCCAATTCCTTGATCTCTCATTTGTTGTTGTTGTTGAAGTGATTGTTGGTACTGCATATTCTGCTGTTGTTGAGGGAAGAAATTGGCCTGTCTCTTTCCAATGAACTGTTGATTCTGAACAAAAGATCCTTATTGAACCTCAATCATGTGTACGATACCTGAGGATACATCTGTTGCTGGTCCATCATGACATTTCCTCCTCTCTGTACTCTCTTCAGACAAAATCGAGTCTGAGCTGGACAAGTCTGAATGATCATTGATGAAAGAAGAACAATGAGGACTCCTGACCATCTTATTGACTGTGAAGGACTGAGCATTTGGATCGTTCGAGAATTGGAAACATTGCATGGAGAGGATGGCGATTGGCAATGACAAGAAGAGAAGGACAGTGTACATCTCTGCAAAGGAACAGAAGAGACTCCTGGATGGGCGGTCGTCTGACTGTCGATCATTCTGTTTATCAGTGGAATTGAATGGCAAACAGTAACTGACTGGAGTAATCAAGTGATGAAGTCTCTCTCATGTTTGTGTTTGATAAAAGGATCAAGGGGTTGATGTGAAAGAAGAGAATCTCAATGTATGCTCTCTACTTTCATGAAGACTCCTTACACAACCAGTCGACCTTTTGCACTCAAATAACTATCAAATGCATACAAACAGACGGAAACGTACTTTATCCATTCGAGAGCCTTCTCTGTGATTTGCCATCCCCTCATCAATTATTTCCCACATGTTGAGTGTTCAGAAATTGTACTGAATGGATAGTTTTTCACAAGGAATAGGTAGTCCGATTGATGAAATAAGGCATCTATCTTTCCAGCATCCTTTATCAAGTGCAAAAGAACAAAAGAAAAATATCTGTTGTCAGTAAGAGAACAAAAATGTTTTTATTCTTCCAGGTTATGAAATAACAAGTAGATAATCTTTTTATTTACAACATAGACATAACATATACAACATAGACAAGGGCAAGTGCAACAAGAGGTGAAGGAATGATTGTGCTCAAAATATTGATGCGTCTAAACAACAAATAATGTAAGGAACAAGTACAAAACAATCAATAAACAAAACAAACAAGAAAATGATTAAAGCTGGAAATGCAGTACACATAGGGTAAAAATATTATAGTTTATTTGTGTATTGATCTAGCCGTACAGTTATTGTCACCTTGCATTAGACCATGCATTTTGAACTCTTCTATGATGTCTTTTCCTCCATGGTTCCATCATCTTGTATCGCATAAAATCAGAGAATATCACAATTAATATTGGAGAAGAGAAGACATTTATAAACATGACCCACGGCAACTGAATGAATTCTTTGACATTGTTTGGTGAGGACTTAAAGGAGCCACAAAGGGAGATTTATTTGCATGCACTTTCGGGTTCACTTCTCTCCATTCCCCCAATTTCTCGTCGTCAGAGCGGTCTACTCTGACAACGAGAGAGTAAGGGAATTGGAGAGAAGTGATCCCGAAAGTGCATGCAAATATATCTCCCTTTGTGGCTCCTTTAAACGGTTGTTATGTGAGAGATACTTACGGCGTTGTTAGCCATTGAGACGACGGTCGTGTTTGGATTGAAATGGCCGTAGAGCCACACGATCTAAAGAGGAAACAAGTTGAGATATGGAAGAACTTTATGATGGTTTAATGTTGAATTATTCTCGTATTCTTCATTCTTCTTACCTGATGTATTCCGGCGACAACCTGGAACAATGTTGTAGCCATTGTGTAGATCACAAGTAACTTTTGGTTCTTTCTCGCTAGAGCGGACATTGAAGGCTAAAATTTCCTGGTATTTTTTGTATGCTTTAAAAATTCTTACAATAGTTTTAGGAAGATCCCTCAGAAGGCTGAAAGTAAAGACATATGCAGGAACACAAGCAATACAGTACGCGAAAATAAAAGACACATGGGTGATTCGGTTAATCTGGAACTCTTGTTACATTAGTAATAATGGTGTCTCACTATATCTGTCCGTATCCAAATTTCTCTTCCCTCAGCGTTCTTCTCAAATATTTGTTGTGCAATTGATGAACAAGCACCGATGCACAAAGGGATGCCAAATTGGCATGTCAGGTATCTTTTCATGTGACGACGCAAGATCTCAAATCCGTATGAGAATCAATTTCCGACAATCTAATGCACTAATCACTGTTGCTTACCATTTCAGAGGCTCCGATTTTTGATACAACCTGCAGTCGATTGTATGTCGCCAAGCACATGCCTATGACATGAGAAATTGCCATGCAGCTACAAAAATACTGAAATCGACGTTTATTCACAGTCTAGAATTCCAGAACTGTAATACCTGGATTCCTCTGAAGATGAAAATGCTGCGCGACGTTATGTATCCATTAGAATCCACGAAGAAAAGGAGTTCATTTAGCCAAACGTGAAATATTCCGACGATTCCTGACATGAACTATCCCTTGGAAAAGGGCTAAGAGTAAATTCAAAATTACCTGTTGTACAGAAATAGACGAAGAATGGAATTAATTTTTTTCCACCTAGCCACAGAAGAACAATAATAAAATAGGCATAGATAATTGAGAAAATAAGCTGAAGGATAACGCGCATATCGACACTGTATGTAGACGACTCCATCCGCTTTTTGCTGTATCTTCCAATATAGCAGACTAATCCGTCACAATTCTAGAGAATAGATGCAGAGAAGAAATACGAAAAATCAAATGGACTCGCTATTCTCATATCTTATATTTCCAATTATCCAGTATGTTCTGTTAAGCGTTTTATCCGTAACTACACCTAATCGGCTAAAGTTTCGTGTAGAATCAGTTCGAATGTAAAGGATGAACCCTGCTGATTTAGAGGTGCTTGATAAAGAAGATAAAATGAGTACCAATTGAGGCAACTAAAAAGGAAAAATTGAACATGTTTGGTTCTATGCGCATGAATCTCAAGGAATGATAGAAGTGTTGCAGACAAGTAGTCACTACTAGGGTCACGATATCCTACATAACCAGAACGGTAAATTAGTTTTGTAGAGATGGCATGGCCTGCCCCGCTGAATACAATACTAACAGTATCACGAGTGCAACATACCGTCCCCTATTTTTCCATCTTATCAGACCATCAAGAGAGTTTGAGCGGAATCGGCTGGGAGTTGGGTGAGTTTCATGTAATTATATGAGCCTATCGTTGTGACGCCGTATCAAAGTACTTTGACTTTGTTTTGGCCTGTGATCTTTACGTGAAGTGTTAGGTACAATTAGACAGAATTTTTGCCTATGAATTTTTGCCTACAACAACACTCACAGATCTCAATCGAATTCGTGAATGTCATGGCAGCATTTTCTACACAAGACAGAAACTTGTCTCTCTTTGACTCCAGACATCTGAGAATCACAACATTCGACAGTGTAAAGAGTGTCATACCGTTCATTGTCCGTACAATTGATCATTCGGGAACAGTGAAGTCTCTGTACAAAAGACTCTTCATTCAAAGATCGAGACTCAACTTACAATGAAATGTCCCAATGCGACATCATCCTCACAATTTGAAGGTCTCACATTGAGATTAAAGCATAAGAGGAAGAAAAGAATGAGTGGAGACATCTTCTTTGCATTCAACACTCTTTTCTATTCTTATTTATACCATTCTTGATCAATTTCATACATCGACGATTTCAATGAAATTCTATCAGACACGAATTTATTGGAATATTGCGCATGAGAAAACGTTGAGACTCATATGGGAATTCTCTTGATATCTGATTCTCCTTCTGTCTCTCTACATGTGTGATGGCCATCGAGCAATGATAATTCTGTTCCATGACAACAACTGAAATGGAAGGACTGAACAGGAGAAGAGAATGGGAATGGAACCTTGGTCGTGGTGGCAGACAGGGAGATTCGGCACATCTTTCACGTAGTTTAGTCGCCCCTCTGAACATTCTTCATTCTCTTGTTATCTATTCATTCACTCACTCGCATCTACAACCAGAAGGTTGACAACTTCTTTCTGCAACTATTCTTTCCCCACAAAGACCACAAACATCAGAACATGACTGAGAGACAAGAGAAGACACGGGAGACCAGTCGGTCCATGATCCATGACAACCAGACTCAAAGAGAAGATCGATGAACATTCATTGTCTTCCCTCACCGTGAATGGATTAGATGATTGAATCTTGTGAATGGATGCCTTAAACTTCTTCTCTTCATCCAATTTCTGAATGAAGTCCTTCAACAAGAGATGGAGATCTTTCCACCTTTGCATTTTGTTGTTCTATCAGCTGTCTTGCATTTAGTGGAATGAATGTTGAGACGGTGTGATCGACACAGTGAAACTCTCCATTGATTGCAGTCTTTGAGTACACTCCACCTGTATCACTCAGTCTCTTCATCCTTCACGTCCTTCCACTCACAACAAGTCTTTCTCGGTATCTTACACAGTCCAGGACCACAATCTTCATATCTGACAGGAGGTCCACTGAAGAAGGAGGAAGGAACATTCACTTCTCATTCAGATACTAACTTGCATGTACATCCAGAGGGTTCACATCTTCTTCTTGCTATTTCCCTTACTCCACACATTCCACAGTTATCAGAACATTGACCTTGTACCTACACAATCATCAGTGACTGAGGTGATTCATCTTGTTAACCTCAGTCCATTCTGTCCATGAACAGTGTCCATTATTGTTATGAGATCGTCTTGTGAGAGTCAACTCAATCATTTGTTCAACTCTACTGAAAATAGTTTCTTCTCACTTGATTATTGATTCCAGGGCGCAAATGTCCCGTATTTGCTTTATTACTTCTCAACTTGCTCACTACAGAATTCAACTGAGCCTTCTGATTTTGAATCTTGCTGGAATTCAACCAAGGTAACTATTATCTAGACTGTGGTGGTACTTGAATTCCTTGTCTCTAATTGGTTCCAATGCCTGAATGTGGGCCTTGTCCCGTTTGACAATCAATGTCCTTTCAGAAATCTGCATTCATCATGAACAAAGTGACAAAGAAAGATCATACAGGAATGCATTGGAATCCGATTGGACCAATTCCCTTTGTGTATCCAGGACAACAAGTGTGTTTGGGGAATGGACAGAGAGAAGATCCACATGCAATGTACTTCTCATCACTTCCCCTACGATGACAATGAAGAGACAATTGAGAAGAAGACAACTCACTCGCATTGACATCCTTCTGGTTGACAGATTCTCTTTGCAGACAATCTCTTTCCACACATTCCACATGTCTCACTGCATGGTGCCCATTGTTCCTCTACTTCCACCCATTCCGACCACTTTCCCTCACACTTATTCTCATCATTCAAGTCTCTACTCTGTCTGGACTTGACATGTCCATGTCCATCTCGATGTTTGGGATATCGTCGATTAGCATCAGACTTAGTGACACATTTCCATTCTCCATCCTCTGGAACTTTTGTGTATCCATCACAACAAGTCTTCTCGGGAAATCGACAGAGGGAATAACCACAACGATCGTGAGATACTTGCACTCCACTCAAAGAATTCATTCAATTAGTTGGCTAAGGAAAGCAGGGAGAAGTACATTTTATGTGTGGTCTAATTCCCTCCGAGGATTATCCATCTCATGAGAGATAACAGCTCCGGGGGAATTAGACGAGAGAAAAATGACTTCTTTCTTTCTTTCTTTCTTTCTTTATCCTAATTCGGGGATAATGGTTATTTCAGACCTGCAGGGACATCCTGATTGGCCATTGCAAACACAAATTCTTGTTTTCTCTAAGATTCCACATCCACCACAAGACTTGGAACATTCTGCTGTGATCTCAAGGGAACATTCACTAATTGAATGGAGTGAGATGAATACCTTCCACTCTGACCACGTAACAGAGAATGGAGTAGTGGTAGTGGTTGAGGTCGTTGTTGTTGTCTGAATAAAATCATCTTCACTTCATCTTCTTCATCGTGGTCACCGTTGTTGTCGTGGATGGAGAAGAAGTCGGAGGAGGTGTCTGTATCGTTACGATCTACACACCAATCATGTTTTTAATCACCTCTGTACCAGTAGATGCCAAAACCACTCTATTTTTCTTTGAATAAAAGATACATGAAAGGAGTAACTTTTCGTGTGTGTGCAATAACATTGTGGCAATTGAGAGACATCTCACCATAGAAGTTGCTGGAGGTCCAGTTGGAAAGGCAGAATCGAAATCGACCACTCTCCCAGAATCAAAGTCAACTACTCTTCCAGTCTCAAAGTCGACTGTTGAACTGTTTCCCTTTACATCTTCAGAAGAACTAAGAAAGTCAATTAAGTTAGCCAGAAAAGAAAAAAACCTTAGATGAAGAATGAATGGAAGAAGCAGACCACTCCATAGATGGTTCATAGCTAATTGAATGGGTTGTTGTATCCCAACAAAAGAGGACAAGTGACCCACAAGGACGAGTTCGTTTCATGAAAGGATGAGCTTTTTGTGTGTCCACTCGCTGCTTTCTCCATTACTGACTGGATCTCGGTTATGCTAACGTGAGAAGAATGGAGGAATGTTGCATACGAAGTGGGAACTGAAGTGATCCCTTGAGTGTCACTCTATATAGTATAGTTGTAGATCCTGCCGTCATTCACTACTGGGTAATATCCAATTTTCCCCTCTCTTCCATTTATTACCGTGAGTACTTTTGTTCTTCGTATACAAAGAGATTGATGGATTATTATCGTGGGAGAAACATTAAGAATGAGATGAAAGGCCATAAAGGCAGTTCTTCGATTGGAAGTTGACAGAAGTGAATGAGTATCCACCACAATTCCTACTTCGTCCTTTCATCCTGTGAATGGAAAGTGACTCTTGAGCAGGCATGATTCCTTCCTGTGTAATGGAAGGAATCCTTTTTGTTCAATAGACACTCCATTCCGTTCCTCCTCCCATCCTATTTCGGGAACTGTTAGTATCTCTCCTCGATACAAGATGGACTGATACTACAGTTACCGTAATGGCATTGTGGATGATCCTGATCCCATATCACAAACTTCAAGAATATTATAGACAACCTCCGTTAAGATCGCTGTGAAGGGTGCAACGAAATGTGCCATTTTCGTGTGTAGTTGGAGTGTCCAGTAGAATGTGCCTCCCTGAGTAAAGGAATGCGTTCTAGTTTCTATTTTCTGATTCAACATAGTCAGGGAGGGCTAAACGTACACTCCATTCACTATAAAAACAAGACATTGATCAGTGCCATCCCTTGTGTGACCCTCTATCAAAAGGAGAAGACTATATTTATTGGGTAGACCTCGCTTCATACAGGGAATTCACCCAAGAAGAACAATCAGTGGAGAGAGTGAGGTGAGAATTCCACTAACTAAGATCCTTGTGGTTAGACAATACACGTTTAATATTGTGAGCCACGATCACATCAGTCTCAATGCGTACATAGCTTGTCGTGTGATAAGAATTGTTCAATGAATTCTGTTTAATTCTCCTCTACTCGCCCCTAATAGAATGTTTATCAGTTCTTTAATGTTGACTTTTTAAGAAAGCCAAGGGGATCCCAAACTTGAAAGATCAAGTGAGTTTTATTCCTTCAATTAAAAGCCCACGACAATGAATCAAATTAAACGAAATGGAATTTGCCATAATGATCTGTTGTGATTCGTTTTGTGGGGGCCATCAAGTGAACGCTCTTTGATTCGTTCTGTTGCACGCTCTTACTTCTCATTCTGATAACAGACAAACTCTTCTCTCACATACAGGAGAATGTATCTTTGACGAAGAAAGTGAAGGGATGAACGTCGGGGAACAAAAAGGAAACTATTTACGAGCAGGAAACGAAACCTTTCAGGAAAGATCAATGGTGTGCAACATTGATTCAGAAGAGTTTAAGAGGGAGATGGTAGAGGATGATTCAGAGGTTTGATTGAACTGCATGTCCTTACATTAACACGAAGTATAGGTGGTGGAGGAAATAGTGTGCAAGGCAACTGAAGTTCCTGATGGAAAGTGGGTTGAACTGTGTGATTTGATAGACAAAGTATGAATAGAAAGAAGATGGTGGAAGTTCGAGGAAGAAAGATTCTCATAATCAATGATGGAGGAACGTTCCATGCAGTCAATGGACTCTGTCCTCACTTCAACTTCCCACTCGAAAATGGTGAGTATCTACGATGCCAAGTCACTATGTCTTTGTTATTGAGGAGTGTACTCGAATGGTAAACTCCGTTGTCCCATTCATGGAGCATGTTTCCATGTTGAGAGTGGAGACATAGAAGACTATCCTGCATTCGACAGTATTCATCCGTTCCAAGTAGGACTATTCTGGCATTCACTCGTCTAAGAGTCTATAGGTTCTCATAGTTGGAGAGGATCTGACAATCAAAACAACAGCGAATCGCCTTCATTCTGATCGTAGAACTAGAAAAGTGTGGATCAAAGAGACTTCAAAGGATAAGCCAATTGTCGTTGTTGGAGGAGGTAACACATAGCAAATATTAAATCTGGAAACAAAAATCTAGGACTGTCTGGCCAATCAGTAGTGGAGAATCTACGTCTGGCAGGATCAAAATCTCTGATATTAATGGAACCAGAGCCTCCTTATGATCGAATTCTCGTGAGCAAAGTGAGTTACTTCATTCTATTGATGAATTCGGGGATGTTTTGCAGTTCTTTGCCCCAGACATTCTTCCTATTCGCAACGATGAATGGTACAAGGAGAATAAGATAGATGTCAAGTGCAATTCAAAGGTTTCAATCACTTCCATTGCTGTTCACCATTCCATTGTAAGGTTGTGTCATTCGATTCTTCATCCCGCACTGTTACGATAGACGACAATTCGACAGTCGAATACTCTAAACTCATCCTTGCAACAGGTGGAAAAGTACGAAGACTGAATGGAAAGGGGAACGATTTGAAGGTGGGAGATACACTCTGTACAGTCCATCCTGTATGTAGGGAGTGCACACACTTCGAAATGTCACTGATATGAAGTGTGTTCTGAATGAAGTTGAAGGAAAGGAAGTCGTTTGCATCGGTGCAAGTTTCATTGGTAAGTACTCGATGAGACATCATTCACATGACTCTTCAGGCATGGAAACAGCTTCTGGGCTTAAGGATAAGGCACTAAAAGTCTGTTCAACTGGACAGGCAGTCCCAGCATTTGGAGAAGATATCGGAAAAGCATTCAGGAAGGTCAGACTCTGTCTCCTCTTATATGAATTCCTAGTTACAAATCTTGAATACAGAAATGGGAATCGAATGGAATTCACTTCCACACGAATGCAATTGTGGATCATATTGAAGGAGATAAAGAGGGACAAGTGAAGGAGGTGAGAATCATTATCCGCCACTCAAAGACTCCTATGACTATGAAAGAATGACAGAATTACATGAATGACATACGAATTGAGGTGATCCTAAGAAGTGGAGAGCGAATCCCTGCAACATTGGTTATCGTGGGCATCGGTATGGAACAAGAACTCATTGTATGCCAGAAATTATTTATGCTTGCTAACAGGAGTTGAACCGGACACGGAATGGCTGGGAGATCTAAATGTTAAACTGGACGAGAGAGGATTCATAATTGTCAGTGATTGGTAGTCTAATGTTTTTGATTGTCCATCATAGGTGAATGAAGAGTATGAAACGAATGTGGAGGACGTCTTTGCCATAGGAGATGTTGTGTCTGTCCCTCTTCCATTCTGGGATATCGAATCACTCAACATCCAACATTTCCAGACTGCACAGAAACATGGTTTGTTATTCTTTCTCGATAGATGATCGTAGTCTTCTGGTTCAGGGCAACTTGCTGCTTATTCAATAATGGGAAAGCCTCAACCAGGAAAAGTTATTCCATTCTTCTGGACATATGGAATGGGATCTGGTGCACGAATGGCTGGTAGGAAGAATCAAATAAATTAATGTTAAGTGAAGAATGTACCTAATTTATTGAGGCTGCACCCAAGACTATGACGATACTTATGTCAGTGGAGATCTGAATTCTTTCGACTTTGTCAAGTACTACTTCAGGCATGTTCTACCTACTTTCACTCTATTTGTGAAACGTACCATTCAGAGGCGATAGACTAGTGGCCGTTGCCAATGCTGGATCCAGACCCTCAGTCATTCAATTCCTGTCTCTTTGTGACCAAGGAGTCATGATCACCAAGGAAGAAGTTCTCAAGTATGATTCTCTCTTCAAGACTCTCCAATTCTTTTCTCTTCAGATCAACATACGACGACTTCAGTCATTTACTCACAAAGTGAAGGAAATTTTATGCTGACAGAAAAAAAATAGTAAAAATTTGGATAAACATGGCGGCCGGCCGCGCGGCCCGGGCCGCCAGGGCCTATTCGACGGCCCGACGGCCCGGGCCGCACTGCGTGGCAGCCCTTTTTTGGCAAAGTGCCAAAATTTCAAATTTTTTCAAA
>JACMIF010002435.1:0-18115 GCA_014805445.1 Diplogasteroides magnus | reverse complement strand
ACTTTGCTTAAAAAATTACGAAACAAGATGATCATAATGTGTGTGGCTACCTCAAAGAACTCACGGTAGTTTTGTATGTGATTGTTAAAAACTATTATTTCTTCCCTGCGCGATTTGGCTTTAGATTCCAGAAAACGATGTTTTCAGAAAACGACCGTAAGCCAAATCGTTTCTTTCTTGGTATTTCGCGTCCCTTCATGGCTTCTCCAAAGCCAAATCAGCCAACTTTTTTGCGGTAGCCCATTTAAAGAGATATGAGGTTAGTTTCAAAAATTTTATTTGCGAATATATATATTGAAAAACTCTACCGCTTATTTTTAGAAATTTTTTGACTTTTGCTGTACCATGACCATGTCACTTCTATGCCAGACCGCGTGTTAAGCCGTTATTTTCGCCATTTTTGTTGCATAAATGTTGAGAAGCAACTTTCAGTCAGTAAGATACATGTAGATATGCCAAAACTATTAGGTTGATCGGAATGTTTTGATGGTTTTTATTGAGTGGTCTTTCGTCAAACAGTGAGACTCTTATATCGATCGGGCACGCAACATAGTGTATGGTCACTCACTGCCATTACATGTGCATGTTGTGGTTGCTGCTGGACAATGTCTCTAGAAACGGCAAAACCCAAAAACTTTTCGGCTGCCAAAATGGCACCTCATAATCAAATTTATTCCATTTTCATTATGGAATGTTTAAAACTGTGTTTTTGAATGAGAGGTTCGTATTTATCTATGTCGAACACACGGGGGCGGTTCAATAAGCTAAAACATAGTAGATAAGGGATAAGCTACACACAATTCTAAACACTATCATACTCAATCCACCGATGAAAATGGTTTACAGCATGATGAATAAAACAAAAAAGAAACTTTCTATGAGAAGAATTTCGTTCTTTTCAAGTATCGCCTTTTTTTACATCTTAACTCCTGCCATATTACCGTGACACCAATATAGTCATAACGATAAAATATGATAGAATTATACAGATGAAGAACGAACATATTATTGCAATCAGCCAACGTGGACGAAGGAATTGGCTCGTCCTGAAATGTACATGTTCAATGATTTCTCAGAAATGTTTGCACATTCTCTTCTGTTTTTACTAAAAGTAATTTTGCTAAATCCTTTTGCACCCCGTCACGATTTTCTATCAATCCAATGCGAATTCGTTTATAAGAGTGGATATACTTATAATAGTTGTGATGTACCTAAAACAGCAATTTTCCTTCATAATTCTTCCATCCTTGCTCGTCTCGTACATAGGAGGTGCTTGATAAGGATATGCCTGCGCAATTGTATTTGCCTTACCATATAGTACAAAACAGTTACAAAATAACACAAAAATATACTAAACTTGAATGTACTGGCCGCGATTAGGATCAAAATGTAAGATACTTGTGTCTACCTGTTGTTGGTTCGTAGCTAATTTCTCAAGGTTCAACAATATCTCTCGTTAGGATGCCTCCGACTCCGTCTGTCTACGCGCAATCAAAAAGAGTTTACCTTTAGTTTATTATTACGATGAAATCTATTATTATTCATCCTAACCGAACTGTTACACTCGTCACATTTTTTGACCGACTGTGTTTTTCTCATTTTCGCGCTACTTCATCGTTTCTCTAACCCACATGCATCATGAATTGTCATACATATGTTTCACCCAGACTACATATAGGGAAATGAGATTACTTGTAACAGTTCAGGTGGGATGCATTTTTTAAAAAAAAATTCCTCACGGCTTCCAACATGTTTTTCATCTCCTGTAGTTGTCCAACAAGCTGAAATTTCGTAAATATCTACATTTTGACTTTTGATATCTATTATTCACCAGCAGTAAAAAAACAACTTACCCCTTCTGCTCGATTAGTAATTTGTAAAAGTTTGTCATCTTGCTCCTCTGTTTGATTCGTTCGGCCACCACTGCTGGCTAATGTGCCTAAAGAATGCAAATGCAAATCAAGTAATGAAGGTTACATTTGCCTGTTTCTGAAGAACGTCCATCGGAATCCGTCCATTGCACAGGTTCAATGTCGTTGTTAGAAGACTTGCAAGAGTAGTTTTCGTCGTTATCCATTTCGAACCAACGCAACTCAGTCTGTGCATAAAAAGTGAATGAAAAGAGTGTACAGAACAATAAACCGTTCCCATCGGTTAGCAAACACATATAAAACGCCTTGTTGAATCATTTTCAAATATGTGAATAACGCATAGCGTGTCATTCGAATAAACGTGCACATTGGCGAAGGCAAACAAAAAATTTAGTTTGGTCGGACGATTTCTTTCGTAATATATATCAACAATCGAACGTCAACACCTTTATAGAGAGATGTGAACAACATTCGCAGTACTCGTGAATCTCGAAAAATCATATTACACCGCATCCAAAGTGATGCCTCATCAAATGCACAGACGAACTCGTGACAAAATTTTGTACAAGATGTAATGCTATAGCTCAGCCGGTTGGCAAAATAAAATAATCGATAATTATTGACCGTCTCTTCTAAATACTTCGTCTTCATCTTCCTCCAACTCTTCCTCTTCGTCCCCATCACTCGTCTCTCGTCGTACGAGCTGAAAGTAAACAGGTATTGTGTTATATCTGATAGAGTGCAGTCATTCGGTTACCAAATCACACTACGCTCATCTCGAGCTAATTGGTTACCGTAAGTTGTCATCCAAAAAAAACATCGCATGTACCCTAGATGGTGGAACGGCGAATGAGATGTTGTCCGTGATGGAAGTGTAGTCATCGTGGCGTCTTCGGACGGCGCTGAAATGAGAGGGTGCGAATTTATATTTTATGCTCTAATATTCAGAGGATATCGAAAGGAAGATAACCGTCCAGCCGCTCAGACTACTGGTTATCTTGAGAACGACGAGAACTATGCTTATGAAAGTATCTTTTCACAAAACATACAGTGTTGGAGACATGGCCTGCCCAGCACTCGAACCGGAGCCTCCCAATACTTCCGAATTTCCTGGACGAACAATCTCGTGGTTCGTTATTCAAGCTTTTCATTACCTGCGACTGTCGACATTCTGCTAATTCGTTGTGGTCGCCGGATGGTTGGGAATGCGAATGCAGAAATGCTTCGCTGAAACGACAAAGTTTCGTGTTTTTGCGTTTTCAGCCCATTTTGCAGTTAGCAAGTTGCGCATACTGTGCATACTAGGGTTTCCAAAACGAAGTGTATTTGTCTAATCTCTTTTCAATTGCGCTCTTTCACATGATCTAGTAGAATATAATAATGATAAATGCATTTCAATACCGTTTCTGAATCCCAAGTGCATACCGGTCTAAATGCTGCAGTTGAAGTGTGTGCCGTGTCTTCTTGTTCGTCATCAGGATCGGATGATACGAGGATGGAATGTGAATGCGGAGAGGGCTGCAGATGAATGAATTTTAGAGGTTCAGTGGAAAAGGAAATTTTCGGGCCGCAACATCGATTCAAGACAACAACATCCCTAAAATAAGCCGACAGTAGAGATTGCGGAGGCGCTTCCCGACGGAATAATCAATAACTTTTGTTCTCTGCGTCTATGAAATATCCTCGCTTTCTCATATCGAATATCGCGTGGGGAAGCGCTTCCGCAATCTTCCCGGCTTCATAAAGTCCAAGACAGTTCATTGTAAGCAACCACAGCCAAGTGTTGCTGCGTTTGTTGGGCAAGTTGCTGTACAAGTTGAGAGAGGGAAGAGATCGCGGCGGTCAACTGCACGACGTTTTCGTTCGTTTCTTTCTGAAAATTGTACAAAAAATCAATTATTATTTTTGTGACCTGTTCTACATATAACTGTTTTTCATTTTAGGAATCGACTACATGTAAAAGAACTTCAATATTTGAAACGGAAGCAGTTCCGTTAGCTACAACATTTTCATTATGGACACCAGCTAGAATATTGTGAAACCACGTCACAATTCAACCATAATCTCAGTTTCAACCTGTCTCCTCTCCATTGTCTCCAATCGCTGCTCCATTTCCCCCATGTTCTCCTCCATATGCTTATCATGTGCAGCCATATCGACAATTCCAGCCATGATTCGCTCTGATCTACAATCTTATGTCTGGTATCTATCAAAGCCCTCATAGAGGTTCCAAATCGGTAAATTTATCGTCCTTCTTCTCCATCGTTCGGTTGTCTCTTTTCCCTGGTGGACAACAGCGCTGCGGAGAAGAATGACGACTATTTTAAAGATTTTGAACCCTTGCATGTTATGTGTCTCTAACTGAATTTAGATTTTGGCTGAAGTAGATTCATAAGGACAGCACAACTTACGCCTCGGCTGTTCTGTGAATTTTCTCCTCACTGCTGGTTTCCTTCTTCATGGCCTTCTCGCGAGCGAGATCCTAAGAATCAAAAGTTTACTGATTAAAAAAATTATTTTTCACCTCCATGCACTCCTCTTCGAAGTCGTGCAACTTCTCAATCTGGTCCTTCGGCAGAAATAACTCTGAATCAACCTTTCATTTCAAAAATAATGATAGTATTGCTGACTAAGTGAGTGATCGAACATGCTCCTCCTTCCTTTGCTGTCAATATTCACTTTCTTCTTTTCTCTTCTTGTCATCCACGACCAATAGAGGTATTTCGCCACCTTGATAGTTGTTCATAACGTGTTTGTCATAGAATCATCTCATACCAAATACATGTGGCTCAAAATGGTGAATGGCGGTGGAAGGAACGGCGTTGATTCGTACTCCATCACCTAAACATTCATTATTAGATTGTTTGAAGTGAGTGACCACTATGACAGATCTCACTTGTAAACATAATGAACATGAAGAAAACACTTCGTCTTTACGACATTTCAATTGACACTCGTCCTCGTACCTGGCTGTATCTCTGGAACAGCCACACCTTTCGCACGTGATCGTCGGTGGCGTCGAAGATGTTGCTGCAAACGAGATTTTCAAGAGAAAAACCGCGACGCGTGATGCTGTGCGTTGCGGTTAGGGGATTAAACAGTACTTGAAAATAGCGAGCAGCATGGCGATGAGAAGAAGATTGGCAAAGAGAAGGAAGAAGGTCATGATGATAGGAGGCACCCAATGGCCGGTATTGCACTGAAAGTGACGAAATTGGTCGTGCTATTATTCTATTAAAATTCCCTAATTACGAGGGGTTCAAAATGGTAAATTTGTCGTCATACTTCTGCGCCGCGCGGTCGTCTATCATTGAGTGAGACAGCAGTGCTCCGGAGAAGAATGACGACAAATTTACCGTTCTAGAATCATTACTAATTACTAGGGATATGGGTGTTATGTATCATTTTGGACTGAATGCTGGCTGAGATGGCCGAAAATTATTGATTTCTTACCAAAATAGGGTCGAACATGTCTTCGGTGAACGTGTTGTTGTTCTCTTTGTGCTTGTCCCATGCTGAAGTGTTTCGTGTTTATTGACAGCTTCATCGATTAAGTCCTCGCTATGGTTAGAAGCTTGATTACTTTATGGTTTATGTTTCAGTGCTACTATATAAGTATTTGAAGGTCGTTATTTGAAACCTCGGTGAAGCATAACCCAAAAAAGTAGTCAAACTGCCAACCACAGTCCTTACCAACATCTCCACACAAGTCAATTTGATCCGAGAACATGTCTCCGTATATCATGAAGTACGGCTTGAAGAAGACGTTACGTAACTGCAAGAGTTAATTCGAACAAATTGTTCCGAGCGAGTGTAAATACCGCCCTTACCAGTAACCAGTGCCAGTTCTCATCGGGGAAAGTGATGGACTGCCTTGCCAATCCAAAAGTAAGCAGAACCACGATGAGGATGACTACGATGTAGGACATGCTGATTATCTGAAATTTCAGCCACTGCTAACTGATTAGTTAACACATTATCATATACAATTACGTGAAAGATAGACAAGGACATTTGCCAACACGATTATGATATGAAGAGTCAAGTTGCGCAACGTTTTCCACCTAGTTTTCCCCCACTAACTACGGCGTTGTCGTGAATTATAATAGGATAATGACTAGAGTTTCAAATTCGGGAGTAGAGTTCATTCGAATGTTGTCTGATTCACGAGGAGCGGTTGTCTATTGCATGAATGAGACAAACGCTCCTCTGGAAACAGACAACAGACGAATGCACTCTACTCCCGATTTAGAAACCCTAATAATGACCATCTTGCCAGCCATAGCGATGTAAGGTCCGAGCTTGGGATGAGCACTCATGTAATCCAGGAATTTGATCGACCACAAACATGAGTCGACAGCCAGGATAACACGGCCATGCTGGGGCAATCTCAAATGCATCACTCATTTCAGCACTTTCGATGTGAATAAAAACAGGATGGTGTGTATACACTGTACATAAACTGCCTTAGATTACTCACCCAGCTGCTCGAATAATGAATCCAAGAATGAAGATGACAATAGCGAGCACAGTGATGGAGTTCCAGAAGAATGGGAAGAAGTGCTTGGCTGTCTCCCGAAGAGATCTCATCTCGGACATCAAGAGGAGCATCTAAAGACAATCGCGTTTCTGATTCCGTTCCCTAGTTCATTGCCAGAGAAAATATACTGTTTATCAAAATTCAATGTACAGGTATCGATTGCTTTATTCGTACCCTTCTAACGTAGTCCACACCGCTGACGACGACATATGAGAACAGACACCATTCAACGGCAGTCGGATCCTCTGGAGTCTTGATCAATAGCACATAGATGAAGGTGAGGTGGAAGATGAGGAGGGAGATGGCCCAAGACCTGAACTTTCGCTGTAATCAATCGATTGGTTACTGTAGATCACCAGAAAGTAGTGACGGGAGCTGAGTAGAATTCGTAGAGTCGACGACGGAATTTGATCTTTTTCTAGAACACATTGGATTTGTTACGTGTACAGTAGGGGTTCAAAAACGGGAACTTTATGCGAGAAAGTGCATTTTACACTCGTCAAACCTCCGAATCACGGTAGCTCTCATGTGTTAGACCGCCGTTACGAGGGGATTTCACTAATGAGAAATGCCCTTTATCGAATAAAACTAGAAACCCTAGAGCGAAGCATTCCGTTTTTTAAAATTTTATTTTTTGTTGGCACTCAAAAATACGCTCACCATCTTCGGCATAGTGTTTCCTAATATATTGAACTCCTTTCGCTCTTCTTCCCTGTTTGTAGTGCTTATCTTCTTCTTCGGTTCGCTTTTCTTCTTATTGATCGAATGAGAAATGCTGTCTGAAGCATATTCTTGAAGAAAGTTAGTGACAAAATGAACTCACGTTTAATGGCCGCGCTTATCTTCCTTGGCGGGATGTCGAGCAAATGCCCTTTCAACCCAAGGGCCGCAATGTAAGTTGGAGGTGGGGTCGAGATGTCGCATGGCGGGGCTGAAACAACCATCTTTCAATTCGATTTAACTACTTTTCTTGAACTGTAAGAGACTTTCTTCTGACCAGTTGCTGTTCCTTCTTCAGCCGTGGACGACTTCTTCCGTTCTCTTTTCCTTCGACTCGTGAACATCTCAAACACTAGTTCCTGTAAACCGCAACAGAATGAACACTTACGGAAGCGAAGTTGGAAGAATTCATTGAACCAGTGTACGAGGCTTTTGCCTTCTTGCCATCTTTCTCCTGCAAAAAAAAATTAATTTACAGCTGTTTGATCAAATGGAGGAATGAATCCTCCAACATTGTCGTCATCCGTGTCGCTGTCTGAGCCGAAAGAGTCGTCATCGGAGGAGGAAGATGAACTGGACGAAGAAGATGACGATGATGAGGAGTCGTAACCTATAAAAAATGTATCTTCCATTGATTGCATTTCATCATTATGCATTTCATCATTTCATCATCATCTTTCATCGAGTCAGAGCATGAATCCATAGCATCAAAATCTGACCTCCCGCGATGTCATGTTCATGCTCAGCAGCAGTTTGAGGTTGCAGCATCAATTCTTCTCGCGACTTGAACTCCAATGCGAGAATGAATGGAGGGAAGAGGAGGCCGATTAGGATTTTGATGTTGTAATGACTTCTGATCCTCATTCCTCCTGTCCAAAGGTCTGCTAGCAGCATTTGACAGCTGAAATATTCGGTATTTGAAACAGCAAAATTTGGCATGAATCACCATGGATGACCGAGGAACTTCTTGTTATTGACAATAACCGCGAGCGAAATGCAAGTCTGAAAGAGATTCATGAGAACGTTGACAATTGTCAATGAGCATGCCTGATCTCCCCAACTGGACAACTCATAAGTGAGCAGCTGCAGTGTCTTCGCGTCGTCAGTACGGTAGCACTGTTCGAGAAGCTCGAGAGAAAGAAGACGGAATTCTCTGAAACATGTTGCACATGAAACTGCATTGGGATTGTCTCACTCGGCGTATTTCCTCAGTTCCTCGCAAATTTCCACCTCCAGATAGTCTTCAGCAGCTTCCTTCGCAAGGGATTTGTAGATGCGACAGGCGACGAGAGCCTGCAATCATTCATTCTTTGGAAAGGAAAATCGAAATTGCGATTATCAGGTGAAGGACAAGCCCGTCATGGATACTTGCGCCATATGGATGGAATGGACCGATGCTCCATCATTCGCCATCGACGTTTCATTCCATTCCAACGCAATGGTTCAAATGCCCATGTCGTTCTTGTCTTTCGCCCCGAATATCACCTTGGCTAACGCTTCGTCTCCGTGCTCCCACATGCACAACGCCATCTGTTGTCTTTTTGTGAGCACTGCCCAAAGAAGGAGCTCACTAAAAATGTCCTATGTAGATTTCAAAATCACGGTTTCTAAATCGGTAGTAAAGAGCAATTCTCATTCGTCTAGTTTCCGTGGAGTTGTTATCTCTATTTTCAATACACAATCACTCCGAGAGGATTAGACGAATGAGTACCTAGTTGCAATAACTGAATACCTGAACGGATATTCGAACTCATAGTCATTTCCATTGCAGAACAAGCCCCATTTGTCTGCAATGTAACATTCATCCTCTTCCACTTGGTAGTCTAAGTTGTCCGGCCCGAGGATCTGCCAAGGCCTCACGAGGTTCTAAATGGAGATCAGTTTTTACAAACTTATCCAAACAACCTTATTTAATTGATCTTATTTCGCCCTATATTTTAGATACTTGCCCAGTTTGCCAGATGAAAGCACCTCATCTATTATAACACTAGGATTAATATTTAATTAATTATTTAATTAAACTATTCTACTGCTGACCACTTTCTTGAACGCCGACTTCCACACTGTTGGGGACCTCGGTGCACCATGAACGGACGGTTTATTGACTGTTCCATGCACAGGAAGCAGTAGCGATGGCATCTTGAGTGTCTCCTCTAAAAGTTAGTTCATATTTTTTCCTGATTGATTAGGTTTATCAACCTGCCAGTGTATGCAATGCACTCTTGTTTGATGAGACAAATGGTGAAGGTGGAGGAGGCGGAGCGAGGCCTGAACAGTCACTACATTAAAATTTTCTTATGCAAGGGATAATCAATAGGGATGCGACTAGACAACGGCTCAGAATGAGTCAGATGACGAAGCGATCGTGAGCGTCGATCCTAATGGCATGTCGTCTCATTTCTTTCCATGAGGTTGTCTCTTCGCGAAAGAGAAAAAATGACTCAGATTCAAATAATGATTGCGTTTGCTAAAACGATCGAACGTGCTGCACACACAAATCGATAAAGAAAAAGTTGTCGAGATGCCCACTTCCATTAGTCATCCACAGTCCGGATAAGATACTTTCATGTTCTCTTGTAGGCGTTCTCTCTCCTCCGATCGAACTTGCACGGGATATTCGATCTATAAAAATTCAAGGCATGACTTATTGTTTGACGGCAGGGAAACCAACCAATAAAGGAGTTGTTCGCAGTGATGTTCCGAGACGATGGGGCGAATCCTGCTTTGGAGTGCTGAAATCACACAGATCAAAGATAAAACTACAAAGATCAAAAATCACCTTCGCTCTCTTGATAGTCTCGTTGTACTTCTGTCTGAAAGCAGTGCTTGTGTACTGGGACTTGTACGCGTGACCCATGAGCTTATCGATGACCATACCGATGTGGGGAAGTCTGAAACAAATCGATTTATCATAGACAACTATTTTTTATAATATTTAGGTATTTTACTATTTTTAAAATTCAAGAATATTAGATAATGAAGTCATCTTACTTGTACTTGTAGCCTGCTTTGACTTTGACTACATCTCGAATAACATAATAAAGAGTGTTAGGAGGTCCTTGGTCCTGAATTGGCCAGGTTGTAAGAAAATCTCTTTCCAACATACTAGGGTTTCTAATCCGCAGTAAAGTGTATTTCTCACGCCTCAAATCCACTAGGAGCGGTCGTCTATCAAACGGAAAAACAACCGCGAGTAGATGAGATGAGCGAGAAATGCACTTCACTACTGATATAGAAACCCTATAACACACGTTATTGTAGAGCTCTTCCAGCCTCTGAATGGTGAGGAACTTGCGCATGTTGACTCCTCGCTGAAAGAAAGGATGAGTTGGATGGATGTCGATGATGAAAGCAATCAAGGAAAGTCCAACCTGAAGGAGAAGTTGCACGAACTCCACCCGATCATGCTTCAGTGCTTCCAGCATCGCATTGTGGAGCGCAGTCACTGACCAGTCCTGATAATTTCGTTCTCTTGAATTTAGGAAGGGGAAAAATTCCTTCGATCTAACCTCATCACTCACAGTGAATACTTTGCATGATTATTAGGGAATGCAGAATGAACGCGAGAGTGCATTCCGTCTCTCTGTGCTCTCCATCGTGCGGTCGTATCTGGTATTTAGACATGAACGCACGATGGAGGGCATAGAGAGACGGAATGCATTCTCGCTTTCATTCTGCCTTCCCTGATGATTATAGTGAGGTCGGTGCAAGTAATTTCCGGGAATTGCGAATCTTTACTCTGTCACAGAGATTCAAAAACTGTTGTAAACTGCATCTTATTCGTCTAATCTCTGCTGAGTGATTTTCAAATAGGTAACCGCTCCGCAAAGATTAGACGAATGAGTAATGCACTTTACTACCATTTTTAAACCGCACCCTATCAGACACGAAGACATCCGATCTCGCGATGTCCACTCTGTTCCATGCAAGAGCGAGTGCTAATTGATCGGCAGGAGACAGATTCTGGCCCTGCGACGAATTCATTGGATACTGTAGGCTACTGTATCTCACCTTCAATAACGCTGTCAATATTGCATAGTCATAGTCCTGCTTGTCTCCGATGCGGAAGATGGTCAGCTAAAATAGCAGCCGTCATTGATATTGTATTGGTAGGAGCCAGCAGTCATCATCCCATGTGGTCTAGTGGTTACCACATGGGATGGTTAGGATTCGTGGTTTTCACACACGCGGGCCGGGTTCGATTCCCGGCATGGGAAGTGCCTTTTGCCAATTTACCATTTCCTTTTCCCGTGCGCAGAGACTCAATTCCGCCAGTACTCTTTCAGCGGTAACTGCGTCACAACTGAATAAACTGGTTATTTGATGTATTTTCAGTTTTTCATACCCGAATTGCTCTCGAATGAGAACGAGAAGCTGTTCGGACACTCCTTCAGGGAATTCCCTGAATTTCAGGATTAAAAGTACCGTAACCAAACGATTATGCGTACTGATGTTCTCCGAGACATTGCTTAGCAAAAGCGAGTAGATCGGCCGCTCCTCCACTTCCATCACAGATAACAACGGGCATCTTGGGCTCACTGAAGATGATAGGTGAGTTTTGGGTGAATCATAGTGTTCAGAGAATTGTTGCGAAACATGACTTTGTTCTTTGATCAAGTTCATTATTATGGCACAATTATCCGATATTATTTCCATTACCTCACAAACTCAAGAATGACAGAAGGATTGGTTTAGCTTACGTGGTCACATAGTCCAGCACAGATCGAATCGTCCCTGCACGACCTTCGAGCACAATACTGACCACAGGCACGCTTCTCAACGTCTATCCGTCGCACGACCTATTCAACTCAACTCAACCGTATACCTCGTTCCTCCCGCAATCTTCTGTCTGGTTGCAATGTACGTCTCCAGTCTCTTTCGCAATAAGACGTCTGCTCCGAATCTGAAACAGGTGTTCACTTTTTTCAGTTGTTGTTGGCCTTGTAGGTACCTGCCAACAGTCCCATTGTCCACCAACAAAAAATACGAGTGACGATTGTTGAGAATATTGAACCTGTGTACGGTAGTTCAATTGGGTCGTGAAGAGTGTCAAACCTCGTTTTACCGGCAGGAAAGAAGTGTGGGTGGTAGGGTACTACGGCATCCTTGAAAAGACTTGGCTATTTTATTGGCTTTGGAAAAAGCGTACTTCTCCAATCAATTCCTCCCTCTTCTTCAGAAGTCCCCACGAAGTGATGCCGATACAGACAATTTTGGAACGAGCAGTGGAGCCGGATGCTGTAATGAATGTCCCTCTGCCATAGGGTTGACATTTTGTATGCGAAATCTGTTATGTTTCACTGACAATATAAATCAAGGTTATATAGCTTCCGTGGTACATAACCGAGCTCGCATCAGCCTACCAACACGAAGTTACCGTACCTTCCAGGGCTGCTGCAACATGCCGAACGACTCCAGAGTCGATGCCATTCGTGATGATCCATGCTCCTGTTGTTCCAGCCGCCTTGAGCAGACCCTTCCGGAACACTCGTGCCAGCTTGTTCTGTAGACTGAAAGACCATTGTTAAAGTTTCTAAAGTTTCATAATCCAATGGTGCAAAGAAATACGGGAAATGGAAAACTAACTCGAAGTTGAGCATTCCTCCGTGTACTGTTATGATGAGATTGGGTGGTTCCATCTTCCATACATGCTCAAACATGCCTAAAAGGCTGTTGTGCGTCAGACAAGCGATCATAAATGCAGTTTTTGTGTAATATCAGCCCTAAGTTCAAGTCATGATGCACGTGCTTTCTAGGGATTAAAATCGGTAAACGCAGTTGTGAGGCAACCGCCTTGCGGAGAAGAATGATGATCACTTTACCGATTTTGAACCCTTGGTGTTTTCCTCGATATTTAACATTGCACTATTCTCATACCCATGATATCCGCAGGATCTGTATCGAATCCTAGCCGCAAGTACTGTGCCTTTCGAGGATGAGGACCTCCTGCGAATTTTTTTATTATAATTTTCAAGAAATGCCACTTTCATCCTGGTTCATTTCGAATTGCGTAAGTACCTTGAAATTCAATTGTCCCAAATGCATTCGTTGGCAACACCATTGTGTGCCTTCTGATGTTCCATCGTTCTCCGATTGCACGCCCGACCCGGCGACCCTACGATTAGGTACAGTAACCACACATACAACATCAGATAATCCCGTATCTATGGTTGGACGAGCATTCCCTGTTTGTATAATACAATTAAACACTCACCTGATCATCCAAACTACTTCGTGAATTCTGGATCAGTCCAGCCTTCTGCAGCACCCGCAGTTCCTCATGGGCGTCATCCTGTCGACCGCACTCGCACCTGGATTGGACTACAGTATTCTTCAAGATGTTGTTTACTCACTTCCTCGGATCTCTGTTCGTCGGCATGAACTTGGCACATTCTCTCCTAGTGAACGTATCTCGCATCCATTCATTGCGATGAAGGGACTACAAGTAACTAACTATACTACCTGACCATCTTGAGAAAATAGAGAATGTCATCATAAATACTAACATTAAGAAATGTAGATTATTGATAACAATGAAGTTATAAACATGAAATCAATTATAGAAGAGAAAAGCAACACAAACCGCTTCAGAACCGTCGAAGCGCATTTGATACTGCAATCCAGGCGGCAATCGAGGATACTCATCAATCATGACTTCTGTTAACGTTGATTATTCTGGCAGATTCACGAGTTCCTGTTACCTTCCTTATCCGACGGACTTTCATCCATCTCATTGTAAGTTCTAATTTGAGGCACGCGGAAGGTCTGTAATGGTACCATGCAGTTGAAAGATCAGTATAATCCGATGTCTTATCAAGATATGAAATACAACTGACATGATTATCCTCTTCATCTCTACTCTTCTCCTCACTCAATGCGATCATGTCTCTCCAATCATTGAAGTGAACGTGCTCTGGAGGGGCCGCTGTACCGATGAGTCCTGAAGAGGGACGTGTATTTCCGTTCAAATCGATATAGAAACGATTCTTTCATAGGAAATGGGCGTTGGTGTTGAGTTATTAAATTGGATAAAGAAACATCAGTCAGACAATGGAAACACGATCATGTTATTGATGACCCTATTGAATATACACATAAATCAGTAAGGTACACCCCTAATGTCTAAACTGCATAGAATCCACTCTGAAATCTCTGTGCACTAGGCTAACCTCTTCTCTTTCTCATGGGAAAGTGTGGCTCGATTGTCGAATGCGTCGCAGTGCCTGTAGACAATAGGTACCATTGATGAGAAGAAGTCTAGTACTGTACCAACCCGAGTATCTCCTCCTCTGCTTCTTCTGTCTTCGTTTCCTCACCCTACCGCAGCTGCTGTCACTCGCAGCACCTGCAAATGAAGTATTGAGAACATTTTTATGAAAACAAGGTGTGTTACCTTGTTCTTCACGACCTTCATGAGGATCATGAAGTCGTCCACCCGCCACCTAAAATGAAGGATATTTACAAAAATAATCAAATGTATAAATAAACGAAATTGAACTAATGCTAAGCTAAGCAGGGAAGATGAACCCAACGGGAATGAGACAGATGTGTGTTTGAAGATTTGTATGAGACATACAGTGCTGATCTTTCTGATTGGTGGCAGTTCTCCCAGTCGATCATCCGACTCACAGCCAGACATTCAATGATCTGATACTATTGCATTACTCATGATGAAGTACGCATTCGAGCAATAGGTATGATGAAGAAAACCCCAATTCCATTGTATGAATAAGCGGTAAGGATTCTAAATCGGTAAATTTGTCTTCATTCTTCTCCGACGCGCTGTTGTAAATAACGGAGTGAGACAACTGCGCTGCGGAGAAGAATGACGACAAATTTACCAATGATACATTCCATGCAGGTGATAAATATTATTATTTATTTGGAACCCCTGATAAACAGTGACACAAGAAAGTGCGCTATTGACATCGACAACGACGTGCGTCCAACTTACACACAATGTTAGATAGGTAAATACAGAACAGGTACAATTTAGGTACTAGGGGTTTCTATAATGATAGTAAAGTGTATTACTCTTCTGTCTAATCTTCGAGGAGCGGTTGCCTCTCGACAACAGCTCCAAGTGGATTAGAAGAAAGAGAAACGCACTTTACTACCGTTTTAGAATCACACTCAGGTACAATCTGTATATATGGAAAGTGCAGGATCTATTACATGTGTAGGTCAAAGTTCACGCGCAAGCTAAATTTGGCCACGACATCAGTTCATGTACATACGTTGACAACAAACGTGGCCAGCACGAGTTCACTAACTTGTCAACCTTTTGCTCTATCCCAATTCCCTCTACCCCCATCAGTCATAAGTTGATTCTCTCTATGGGATCAAGAAGGGGCTCGGGTATGGCTGTACCTAGTGCAACCATTGACTAAGCGGATAGAGGGAGAACATAACAGCCCCCAGAGCACCAGTAATCCCGGGTATGAGCGACATCTTGATGTCCTCTGACTGTCACATGTGCTCTACCTATGGGATGAAAGACAACCGCTTGTCAAAGGGTACAGACGGCAGTATATCGGTTTCCAAACTCTAACAGTAGTTGGAGGACGCGAAAGGCAACTTAGTGGCCGGCTAACCGTTCTGTTTGCGTGATTTCGAGGATTTATTTGCATGACGTGATGGGGTGAAACTTTGAACACGAAAGGGATCGGAACTGGAAGACAACATTTAGTGTAGGGGAAAGAACTCGTTTTCAGCTACCAATCTCTCTCCAGTTTGATTGTCTCTTTAAGGTCAGGGTGGCCGCCTGGGCGAGAGATCAGTATGTATTAGGGGTTCAAAATCGGTAAACTTGTAGTCATTCTTCTACCTACGCCGTGCTGTTGTCTCATCCCCTCATAGACAACGGCACGGCGGAGAAGAATGACGATAAATTTACCGTTTCGAACCCCTGGTATGTACGTGTCTGGAAGTAGTCAACCACGTAGCCAAATAAGACAGTGTTGAGTGTGATCAAACAGAAGTGAACCCAAAATGTTCCTCTCCTATCAGTACTCTCCCATGGGCGACACTCTCTAGTGTGAATGAGACAATTTGCAAGGAGGACGTAGATGACAAGCGGGTGTTAGACTCAAAGTTAGAAACGGTAGGATGGAAAGAAGAAAAAAACTGGATCCTGGTTGGGTGCAATTGTAACATTTACCTAAGCGACCAGAGATGCCTATCTATGAGAAGGAATAGATGAAAAATAGGTGTACACCATCCTAATAGACAATCAACAGAGAATTGATTTGTTCGACTAATTGATTAGCGCGCCTTTGTGGTGGTCGTATAGTTGTGTTCGTGTTGTATATTGTTGTTGGTCAATAGTTGTGCATATGTTTATCGGCGTCAGATACTCACATGACAAACGTGGATTGAAACAACAATCTAATGAAGTGTACTGTCCATTAGGGATGTTAGTTCCGACTCAGAATTTAGTTGACCCATTAAGAAGAAGATGGATAAAGGGAAGAACATTAGACATCATATGTAGAACTGCTAGTCATAATTAACCTCATAAATTCCTAGGCCCTTCAGTGTAAAATTCTTGCCCGCACTTCCTTTAAGGATATCCTCGCCTTCAATTACTCGACCAATAAACATATCGTTGTGCGTGAAGCCGTGCTCAACAGGAGACAGCCACAAGAAATTTTCTCCTGGTATGTCAGATTTTCCGGCAAGATTAACAGCCCATTTGCTTCTTTTGTCCCTTGTCTTCCTCTTATCTTCGTTAGCAATAGAGGGAATGTTGTTTACAGTGAACAAATGCGAACCATCGCTCCATCGTTTATGATATGCGGGCACTCTGAAACAGCTTGCTTCACTTTGCTCTGATTCGTAATATCTCATGCAATCAATGTACTCCGAAGTAAACCAATATCATGAGGCGAAATCGCGAGGGCTTTGAATAAAAGCAGATAAAACGACATTGATTACCCGGCAGGAAGCAGTTTGTACCCTGGATTCTTCAAGAAAGTAGATGTTACCGTTTCTTTACAGCTTCAAGCACTAATTCAGTGGTCTTGGGACAGTTGGCGTAGTCCAATTCAACTACAACCCGACCTTGGACAAAGTCAAATCGTATCAACGGCTAAATGCACTTAATCGTTACAAAATAGTCAGTTGCCTACCTGTTGAAACACATTTTTGTACCAAAATTTGGATTGCGCGGCTAGCTGAGTTTGAAATGTCTGCAATATATTGAACCAACACGACTATTGTTGTTTTAGAGACTGGTAGAAGAAATGTAGAAACACAATTTTGCCTACCTTTTCCATTTGTTTGGATTGATCGTCAATCGAAGAGCGTAACTGGAATGTGTGAACTGTTGTTACATGAGTTCAAATCTAATTGTAAATATGCCTTCTAGAGCAGGAACATATTTCTAAATAACCGTCGTTAATCCAAATTGGACACATACTATTAGGGTGTTCCATATGTAAAGAGACTTTTTCGAATTCTTTGTTGTTTCTCTCTCTGATGAAAAGATAAAATCATGTAATTATTTCCATTAATACTACACGTGACCCTGCTCCTCTCAGCATAGTAGGCTTCTTACCTGCTCCTTTGGAAGCATTGTACGGAGTGCATGAATAGGGCTGATTTTCACCGATTTTACCAAACATTATTTCGCAGCGGAATCAACTGTGAAAACCCCCGAAACATTTTTAAAATTAGTAAACTGAAATTATATTTTCGTATCCTGCATGACATTAACTTATTATCACTTTTGGGGATCTGGCACTCAAAAAATCGATTTTGGTCCATTTTCGAATCTGATGCTCAAACTTTCAGGAATGACAGGTGGTCACGAGAGATGTTCAGGAAAAATAGTAGAACCGATTTCGTATCAGCTTAACGAGAGTTATTGCGATAATTGGGAATTCTGTGACTCCAGCGTAGTGAAAATTTGACTTTTTATCCTGTTTCTCGGCTAAATAAGAAAGGAATTCGGTTCTACTATTTTTCCTGAACATCTCTCGTG
>JACMIF010002433.1:0-18117 GCA_014805445.1 Diplogasteroides magnus | reverse complement strand
AGCTCGCGCCGGGGTGGCTACGGGGAGAGAGGGTGAGGGGACTGGGCCAGGAGCAGGGCATGACCCCAACATGTGATAGGATACAACTACCGAGAGGGCAAAATTTTTTTTTGAATATGATGACGAAATTGGCTAACTTTGTATTTTTTATAAGTTTTATGCATGGGGAGTCCAAAAGTGAAGTCAGAATTGAATTTGGGCCATTTTGCGATTTTGTGGAAATTTTTGAAAAAGATGACGAAATTGGCTAACTTTGTATTTTTTATAAGTTTTATGCATGGGGAGTTCAAAAATGAAGACAGAATTGAATTTGGTGCATTTTGCGATTTTGTGTGATTTTTTGAAAAGTATGATGAAATTCAGAATTGCGAAATCGATGTCGAAATTGTTATGTTTGGAGTTGTCTCGCCGGGTAGAGTCAATTGGTCTTTGGTTTGAGTCTCTACGATGATTTTGAAGCGTTTTACGGGAAAGTGTGACGGACGGACGGACGGACGCCGTGACAGACATTAGCACATTGTAGATATAAGGTAACACATTGAAGATGTGAATGGAATGGATGATTCATTCTACATCCAATATGCATTGCATATTCATTCTCACTCCCTTAGTATCTGTGATGGCCTTCGATTCCCACTAAAAAAAGCAACATGTGAAATAAATGACGACGTTGTGAGGTGAGAAAGACTTCCTTGTGTAGAAAAGACTTCCTTCCTCTTCATTTGAATTGTCTGTCCAAAGACCCAATACAACTGTCATTGATGTGAGTCTTCACCAGAGTTGGCAGTTTGTATGCGAAATCAGTTATGTTTCACTGACCATATATGTAAAGCTATGTAGCTTCCGTGAAACGTAACGGAAATCGCATGCAAACTGCCAACCCTGGTCCTCACCTTCCCTTTCTACCACTACTTGTTCAGGCAGTAGAGGACAATTGTTGAATGTTGTTTGAGAGAAATGGAACATTGGAGGCATTAGGCTTAAAGGTCCGTGCAGTGAGGATATCTTATTGGTTGAATGGTGAATTGATTCAGATTGTAGAGCATGAGACCCGTTCACTTCTATCCATACTTTCTGATGAAAATGAGACAAAGAAACCTTCCACCGTGCGCAATTCCATCTTTCAATGTGATAAAAACGAGATTTGACGCATTCAACTTCTTCATTATCTTGTCCATCATAGACACTGTAAGTTCGGTTCTCCATTGCAACAGAGTCTTTTGGTTCCATAAATGCAGTCCATTCCCCATTCTCCCCATCCTTTCGTTTGTATTGTCACATTCTCAGCTATCAGTGCCCTCAAATCACAAATGTTTGTAAAAAAAACTTGTCAAGGTTTCAGTCTCACCCTTGACATTTTTTGGCGACCCCAAATCGAATATGTTTGAATACCTCGATTGTATCTGAATGAATATGATGTTGCATGCCATTCATGTACTTCCCACCTGTAGGACACTCGTCAAATCCACAAAGAGGCCCGTAGTTCCACCAGTAACATGAGATATCCTGAACAATGCATTAGATGAATAATGGCCATCACAAAATAGTACCGTATTATTTTGAGATGAAGCTGTCATGAAAAATAGAAATGAAAGAGTGAGAAAAGATGACAACATCTGAATGGAAACACACTTATCACTATATTATCTACATACAAGAACTTCACATGCTCAACAAGTAAATGTATGAATGTGAGAATACGAACAGTTTTTAGTCGGAAGTCAGAACGAAGAGGGCGTACCTTCAATTCTTCAACGGAAAGAGACAATACAATGAATCCGAGAAGAGTTTCCATTTCACAATATGCAAGTTGAATCATCCAACAATAATGTATTGCTTCTCCTTTCATGTGGTTGACAACAAGTGCACACCATACTGACAATGACGATAGACACATCACAACCCTCTTTCTGCAATGGTTTCCATTATTGATCAAGTTATTTTGCCGGTGGTGGGACATTTCAGAACCACCGTTTTAGAATTGGACGTTTTATCCATAAAACAATTGATCATGTTACCAATTATGGATTGAGCTCATGTTTGTATTGATGGACCCATCAAGAAGCGTCATGTTATCACTCTTTTCAACATGAGCCATTGAACGTCACGCGATAACGGCATACACTACAATTTTTTCGTTAATACCTATTTCATTCGAGTATCGTTGTTAATTGGAAACAAACATTATTTGTCCTGTGTACATTGTTCAGTTGTAGCCATGAGAACTTTCATTGTTCTCATCGTTTCCTTCACTGTTCTTCATGCCGCTTTCTCTCCACCAGAACTGAAAAAACTTCAGGTTAGACTTTAAAAGAAATTTAACAGGGTGGAAAGGAAAGATTTCAGCCAAAGGGAGGAGCATTCTGTTCATTCTGCGAGTCTCTCATGGATATGTTGGAAGATATGGTGAATAGTCAGGAGAAGATCGATGAACAGGCCAAGAATACTAACAGAACTATGAGGAATTGAGTCTATGCAGAAGTTGGATGAGAAATGCAAGGAGGAACTTCCTGCTGCATTTGTGGATGACTGTATCTCATGGATCAATACGGTCAATCAATCGATACTCTGTCAAGTGAGAACTTTCCTGCAGGAATTGGAGAATCTCGTGAGACAATTGGAAAACGAGGAGACACCGGAAACAATCTGTCATCAACTCAAATTGTGTACTTCTTCTATTTGAATATAAATGCATTTTTATTAGGTAAACTGTGTTGTGAAAGACAATTGGGGGATATTGAATGAAGTCTTTCAATATGGAAGAACTGTTTTGTCTTCTGATATTGGACGAGGAGAATAGTCAGTCTGAGGATGCCACGAATATCTGAAGATATTCAATGAACAGGAATGAACTGAGTGCAATGTAACCTCTTCCAGTATCGAATGAGGAGAATGAGGTCGATTGAGAAGATGAACATGGCAACGAAGAGAGTTCCCTACATGGAATAGTCATTCTCGACTAATGGAATGAGACTGACAGCAGCGAGTGAAGGGACCAATTGCCATGCTGGATTTCGTTCCGCCCAATATGCAGCACAGAAATAGGCCATACTGACACCAGATGAGAGGAGAAGACAAATGATTACGAGATAGAAGAATCCTTCCTGAAATGGAGAACAAGATATTCTTCCTTTGAATGGAGGATCAATGTAAACTGCTATATTACTCACCATTGCAAACCAGAATGTCTGACTGATCTTCGAGTTGAGCATGAAAATGTATGCAAAGAGAAGAGTAAATGCGAATCCCATTCCAAGGAAGGCAGCGAAAAGAGCGAGACTTCGTTCCTCTTGAACTCCCTATAGAATGATATTGGATTGAGAAGGAAAGGATTATGATCACTTGTGAACAGGCGACAAGGAGCATTGCAAGGAAACAAAGAATCTGAAATGAGAATAATATGAGGGAGATGAAGATGGAAATACTGACAATCTCAACGACTTTGATTAATCCTCTGTAGCTGGAAGGGTAGAGAGTGTCAAATGTCATCGTGCGACCATTCAATTCCATCTACAAATAATAAATAATTTGATTTCATAAAGAACTAAACGAACTGATGTGGGAGTAAAGTCCAGATAGTAGTCCACTTTGTCACCCATTTCCTCAAGATGGTCAGTTTATACAGGGAAAAGACGCGAGTAACACTCTTCGTTTTACTATGATTGAGTGAAAAGCGGAAAGATATACAAAAGACTGGGAGATTTGAAGAGAAGAACGAAGTACTCAAAAGTATTCATTGACTGATCGATGGAAAGGGGGATACAATGGAAGGATTACAGTGGAAACAAGCGGGATTCCACTTTCCAGTCTATGTGAACGGTCTGTAAATGGGAAGGGAAAGGGAGGTGCAGTGATAGTTGAAGCATCTTCAGGGAGGCAACACATTCTCTTCTGTTTGTAGGAATGGCAGAGTGGGAGGAGATGAGAGATAAGGGAATATGAAGAGAGACAGAGAAAGATAGTACACGCAAGGAGAACAAGGAGGACAAATGTGACTGAGTTCACAGAAAGTAGAAGAGAAGAGGGAATGAGTACGGAATGGGTCAATAGGATTATAGAGATTGCAATGGAGGTCCACTCTAACAACAAATAATAGTACAAGTACACGAGGAAGAAGAAGCAAATGCGAAATGTATTCGTTTTGTACTTCAGTAAAGACCTCGAATCGAATCAAGAAACGCGTTCTTTTTTCTCCAAGACATTTCGAGAGGTTTTCTATTAGAAATAACTACCCGAAAATGAATTGGAGAAAAAGAATGTACCTACGTTCAGAGTCGATTCGAGGTCTCTAGCCTAACAATCAAGTGATGCATTCAGAGCCAACATGAAAAGTCTTCATAAATGAACTTTAGTCGAATGTAAAAGTAGATTCTCTCCATTCTCTGCACAGTAATTCAACCCACAGTCCACAATGATTGCACACAGAAAGAGTAAAATAGTGACCGGTAGAGACCAATCATCCATCCCTTCACTCTTCTTCCATAGGTTCCCTTTCGGGATATGCTCCATTTACCTCAAAGGATGTTCCGCATTGTGAATGAATCACATGGCGCCATCCTGGTACAATGCCAAGGTTACTATTATTACTATGTAGTTACTAGGTACTGAGGATCGAAATGGAGAACAGTAACATCCAGATACTGCAGGGATGATTCTATTCAGAACTGTGGTTACTCGTGTAGCTCTGTTAGTATACTACAGTATCTTCATGTGAATGATGAGATGGCAGATGGTGTGTGTGTGTTGAGGGTGAAAGGGATACAGTGAGGTGGATGACCGTGTGTTCACACTCTTCAGATCAAGTTAAGAGAAGGGAAGAAGAGACAATGAGGAAGGGGAAACTAGCATGGAAGGGGCGTCAGAATCACCTTTCAAGTGGGTGAAATGATGAAGAAGAGGACAGTCATATCACGTGACACTCTTCCTGACTAGACTTCTATTTCATTTCAATATCTTCACCTGTCTCCCCCTTCTATATCTGTCTATGACATGGCTTTCCCTCAAATCTCGTTGTACTGAATTTGTTCCTTCTCCTTGTTCATCTCACATTTCTCCACCCTCTCATTTGGTCCTACCAATTTGGCCTTTCTCTACGATTCACTTCATTCCATTCTCTTCACTACTTCCCCTTCCCCTTCTTCCTGTCTAACTTATCAAATGACTCATTTACTCTTATTTCAGTCATTCAGAAGGTCATTGACTTTTCTAGAGGACTCCATCATCCACTAGAAGTCTCCTCATCGTGATATGAAGACTGTAGTCCCATCTGTTAGTAGTCATTCTTCTTCCCCGTGTCCTTTCCTCCTTTGTAGATGGACTCCCATTAGTCTTCCATTCTTCTTCCTTCCATTCATTGTCCTATTCCACACAACACAATTGTAACTCAGAGGTGTATTTTGAAAGAAATGCATTCCTCGTCCTGTTCTGTCCATTCCATTTCCCCTTCTTTCCCCTTCATTTTCATTCTTACAATTCTCACAATTTTCATTGTCAGTCATGTGAGGGAATGAACAGTTCTACGATTCATTGTGTGAATTGTCGAGAATTTTGATGAAGACAAATTGAATTTGTATCATCCTTCCATTCTTCATTCCTTTCATTTCTTCAGATGCGATCGACAGTCTCTTCTGTACTCTTTTCCTTTCTTCTTCTGTCATTTACACGACAAGAGACAGAAGGAAGAGTGGAACCCATCAGATACTACAGGTGGGGGTCTTATGAAGATTATCAATTAACTTCCTCTATATATTGATACTATAAATCCTCCATAGGTGAAATTCCATTGAGAACAATGCAGCTCTCAACGTTGAACTCTCAACGAAAATTAATATGATTGGAATTGAGTGATCCGTTGAAGCTGTTGTTACAAGATGGATATTCTGCAATGAGGAGTCCTGCATACAGACAATCCAGGAGTAGAACATACTCTCCACCAAGGAGGGTCAGTACAATCATTATCTAACTGAATAAAACAGTCGATTGTAGATCTCAAAGAGACGATACAGTGCTTATCCTCCCTCGTTCTACTCTTCTGGATTCTCAATGTACCCAATGACCTTCCATCGAAGATCATCTGTCATTCCATATGCAGATCTTCTATTCAATGGCCGTTAGACTCCTTCCATTCATTATTTCAATTCTCACAGATCTCAATGATTAAAATGTGCCAATTCGACAACGAACGCAATTCCTGTATACTTTCAATGACAATGCGTGCTCCTTCACATTTCTTGTCCAACGATTTGACTGTGTTTTGACGGTGACTATCTAATAAAGGATCATTTTGTATTACCAACTCTTGAAACAGAGACAGACAGACAATTAAATTTGGCTGCGTGCGAAATGCAGGAACAAGTACATGGAATAAATTGAGTTGAACTGCACTTCATATTCATGGTGCACTATGAACGATAAATTCGTAGAGGTACAACCATCACAGTCGCATGCAAGTATTTTAGTGCATTCTAGAGCTGGCAGATGGATCGTTAATTATTAGGGATCGCGATCAGTGAGAGCGGTCGTTGCCGATCCCTGATCGGCGCGATCCCTGATCGCGAATGAGTTTGCCGATCACTTGCCGATCACTCACAAGGAAAGCACCGGAGACCCCCATAACATGTGAACCATTTATCATAAGGGATGAAAATAGACCCCTTGGGGTAGTTTCCGAAAAAAACGTAGCTAAAAATCAGTTCAGGGCCATTTTCGAAAAAACTTGAAGTGAATTTTGCCCATGTTTAAGCAGAATAGATACCCGGCTATTCATATGGCACCTTTGATTTCTACCGCCAATTGGCCATGTAGCTTAGCGGCAAAGCTCTCCCCTCTTAATCTTTTGGACACCGGTTCGACTCCCCACAATGGCAAACTATTTTGGCAATTTTTATTTTTGTTCTCAACACACGAATAGTCTTCATCCATTCCCACTATTTCTCTATCCAATCTCTGTTCTCTCATCATTTCATTCGGGGAATTCCCTTCATCGATACACATGGTATTATAACTGTATTTGTGAACCGTCTGCACAAGAATGTCCTTCTGGAGGAAACGATACAATTCCTGGCAGACCAGAAGAGCGTTGTCAATAAGGAATCACATCCCATCACATGATCGAGCCTGGTCGTGACTGCATTCTTTATCCTACAGGATCTTCTGGACTTGCTGAACCACTAGGATTCCTAGGTGCTGCAGGTCGCTCTGGAACTTCTGTAAACCAGGAGAACCTGGAACGGCGAGTGAGCCAGGGATCAGGAAAGGATAGAGAATTAGAAATACAGGAACCTCGGGGAACTTCTTTACAGCCGGGAATACCAGGAGAATGAGGAGATGATGGCGCTGCATGCTATTCTTGTCCTCCCAGAGGAAACATCATGAATTGATGGAGGAGATACTATTGGGAATACTTCATCAACAGAACACGGGATACAGTCCTATGATAAAACGTTGATCACAGATTCTTCAATTGTGAAAGCTTAGAACAAAGTACCACATAAAAAGCAGACGTCAATTCAAACACCTTTTTCTTGCCTCATGCCTTTTCATTATGTCCTAATCATCCGAACTTACAAAAAATTTGGCTTCTTTGCGTTCTATTTTATGCAGGGAAATGCTGAGCCCCCTAATTGAATAAATCGAATGAACCCGAACTTTTTTAGTGAGAGGAGATGACGATTGAACGGTTACTCAATCTCCTCATTACATGACACAGTGAAGTTCCTTTCGTTCCACTCAAGTACATTCCATTCCATTCTCATGATATCAGTTTTGTCATTGAACAACAAAGAATTGCAAGAATGCATTTTATTGTGATTGTACTGTGTTGAATGGGAAAAGGTCCACAAACAGATCTCTTTCTGGAGATCTTGTCTATGCCTTGTAGAAGGAGTTTCGTGCGGGGCAAGGGCAGTACTCTGCGTCGGGTCCTGAAAATACAAACATTAGCACGATGCACTATTCCAAGGTTTCTACTCTGAAATTAGGACTTCAAAATCGGTAAATTTTACGGCATTCTTCTCCGCCGCGCGTTTGTATCACTTTCTCATAGACAACAGCGCAGTGGAGAAGAATGACGAGAAATTTACCGAATTCGAATCCCTGTCTGAAATCACGAGATTTACCTGGAGCTCCATTGGCTCCCTTCTCTCCTGCACGTCCAGCCTGTCCTGGGCGACCGGGGTTTCCGGGGCGCCCACGGTCTCCAGGCTTGCCGGGCTGTCCATCGGCTCCAGGGGCTCCGGGGTTTCCAAGTGGTCCGGCAGGTCCAGGTCTTCCATCGTTTCCTGGGCGACCAGGCTCTCCCTGTTCGTATGGCCTTATATTGGCACGTTTTACGTACAAACAACTTTATGTTCAGCCGGTCTGATGGGACTTTCCATTTTCTAAAGACCTGCATTTTTCGTCTATTTCACCCCTAAGATGACGTCGGATCGACTTCGACCATAGATGACTTTTTCATCGGCAATCATGCCAGCTATTTTTAGAACACTTGAAAATATTTTTAGCACAACCCCAAACCGAGTTATGGCCAAAATTCGAAAAAATCGATAATTTCGAAATATATCGTGACGTCATCATTATCATGAGTCGGGAACACGAAAATCGGACTCTACGGGTCCGATTGCCCCTAGAAAGTACTTTACATAATTTAAAATCGGCCTTGAAACACCCAAACTCCACTCCAGTCAATTGCAATACAGAGATACTGTATATACTGTCAACTAACGGGGCAAATCCGCTAAGGGGGTCCTTTAATTCTTGTATTTTTATGTTTCTAATTAAAAAGTTCAAAAAATGACAAAGAAAGGGCCCGCTGCGCACGCTGGTGTTAGTTTTCTAGCGGACTTTGTTTTGGCTCTCCCACCGGAATTCACCCTTTGCATGTCAAACGGTACCCGTCAGAACGGACTATGGATGTGTAAAACGCTTGGGATGACGTCTAACAGGGAAAAGGGCACCCCTCAGGGCGGAGTATAGACGATAAAACAGTTTGACCGTGCAGGGACTCGAACCCGGGACCTCTGGATCGTTAACAGTCACGTTTTTCCTTAAATATCTCGATGGAGGCAAAATTCTTTCAAAGCACATGTTTACCATTACTGGCTGATGGCGTCATTCCTTCTGATGACGCATGATAGTTAAATTCCCAACACCAATTTACCCCCCAAAACCAATTTCATGTCATAAATATTGTAAAAGTGTTCGTAAGATCGACGTTAGAAATTCTAAAAATAAGTTATTATTTCCCAAAGAAAACGGCGTTGTTAGGCCTCATGCCCTCAATCCGCAAGAATGTTATGATAAAAACCGATTTTCTAAACTTTCAATTTTTAGCTTAGAGGCACTTTTAGGTTCTTTGGTCATAACTTTCGTATCGATTGAGGACATGACCCCTAACAATGCCTGTTTGTTCGGGAAATGATTAACTATTTGTAGTACATATAACATCGAATATTCGACCACTTAGAAAGAAGTTATGACACGAAGTACTTTTTTTGAAGGAAGGTAGTCAAAATAATGTTCGTTTTCGCACCTCAGGGCAATCTGCCCTCTTGGCTGCCTTCTTGCGGAGCTCCTCTTCGACGAGCAGGGTGTCGAGCGGGCACGAGTCGGGCAGGATGATGTAGCGGATGTTGTTGCCTAAATATCACAGATTAAATCAATTTAATCTCATCTATTTTCAACCGGAATCAGAAAGCAAAACATTTCGAACAAAGATAATTCCCGAAAAAACATTGCCAAATTTTGTTTATTAATATGTAAAACATATCATTAAATAATTTCTAAAAACAAAAAGAAGTTTCTCACCTTGAACCGTGAGCGAATCCAGGTTCATGGCGACGTCAACGCCGATGATCATGCCTAAACAGGTTTTAAAGGATTAAAAAATATATTATTTCAGGCGTTAAATTCACTCTACAATTCGAAAAACCGCGGTTTCGACCGTTGTTAACACGGTCGATGCCGTGGTTGAGACGGTTGATACCGCGGTCGACACGATCGAAACCGCGTTTTTCGAATTCTAGAGCATACTTTTTGGATAGAGGAAATGATATTTACAACGAAATTCATAAAATTAACCAACCGGAAACGAGAGTGCCATTCTTGATCCCGGCTTGAAGTAGGTCTTATTCTTCACGACCATGACGAAACCCATGTTTGGCCCTGCAAAACAAAACTCTAGTTCAATAGCCGTCAATAGTTAGCATATAAAGATTGTATAGTTAAAAAAAACATGAAATGCCGAACAAACTACGAGAAAAATGACTAAAACAAACAATCTACCGTAATCAAGATAATCGATATTTTTCAATCTGTTCACTACAGTAATATATATATTTATTGATTGATTATTTTATATTCACAATTACTTTTTTTTACTTTTTAAATATTACAATTTAAATCACATGATTTGTTTCTAGGACTGATTATGAAACAACTCTTTAATGAGCAGAGACTGTTGAAATAGAGATAATGCTGAATATTCGAATATTCCTGAAAATTTTACCTGAAGTCGTTGATATGTATACGTTTTAATCACCCAGCAAGTGTGCGATACCATGGTGGCGTATAAGACGGGCTCTCACATTTCGGTTAACAGGTTGAAATTCTGATTGCCTACACACAACGTATTTCTGACTAAATTATGAAGAGAAAAATCTCGAAAACAAGCTACCGTAATCTATATAATCAATATTTTCTCAATATGTTCTCTCACACAGTAAACTACAGTCACATCACATCTCATCACATCATTTATCCTGATTGAAACATAACAAGTATGATGGGAACTAATCTCCAAACAACCCTCAAGTACAGTGTCCAATACTGTAACGAATACAAGAGTGGGAGTAAACACTCGAGAACATTCACCTAATATTAAAGAGAACGAGATAAAGCTTAAAGATGAAACTCTCCCCACTGAAAACGGAAACACTCGAATGTTGAACATTTGTGCATGAGAACATTTATTTATCCATTTAATACTGTTCGAATGTTGAAGAATATCTTTTAGCACACACAAAAGGAAATACTATTCTCATTATCCTTGAGCTCTGGCTTAATCTTGAAATGAATTCCAGGAGATCCAAGAGATCAGAAAGTGGACATCGACCGCAATCTGAAGAGGTGAGAGTTGGATTCTGCTTTGATGAATAAACTTACTGATGAAGGTGTTCACATGATTCTTCTGCCACAACCTTAAGAAGATTACGGTGTAACTCATTGTAAAATTTCCTTTTTTCACAGCCCCTCTAATGTCCTGTGGTTGTGAACCTGTTGCCTCGCTTTGGCCAAAAGGTACGGACCTTGGTGGCAGTCAGACTTGTCTGGCATACCGCTTCCGGGACGCACAACACAGATTGAGAAGAGCATTGTAAGATAGTTGAATAGTGTGTATTTCACATTTTTTCACACTTCTCGTCTATTTGGATCGACTCCACATTTTGCCCACGCACAGGAAGTGGACTCTGCCCTATTTGTCATCATCGCTTTTCTTCATGTCTGTATTCCGCAGCAGGATATCGTCATTCATCTCCCACTTCATTCACGCCACTTCATCTCGCCTATTTTCTTCTTTGTGTGGCTGTAAGTCCCCGAGTGGCATTACTTCCCTGTGTGGCAGGTTCTTCGGATCTTCGAATCCTCGTACGTTATTTTGCTGTGTTTTTCTTTCTGAGTGTGTACACACTGCGGTTGTGGGATAGTGAGAGAAAAGTTAACTCTCGCTTGAACGCTCCGTAGGGTGTGAGCTTCCGGCTACCGCCCCCGACCACCAACCCTATGTCATGCTTGGGTTTTGTCACATGGTTGTGGCATATCCGGATGGTGGCGAGTGGTCGGGGTTGGGGCGGCCAGGGAATCCGTCGGGTCCGGGGCGTCCATCGGGTCCAGCTCCTCCGTTCTCACCAGGCTCTCCACGCTCTCCGGATCCTCCGGGGTTTCCAAGGGGTCCGGGGTATCCGGGCTGACCAAGAGGTCCAGCGGGTCCCTGAGGTCCGGACTCTCCACGGGGACCAGGAGGCCCAGGAGGACACTTGATGCAACCGCCGGGGATGTCTTGGGTGACGGCAAGTGAAATTCCCTGTGCTCCTTGACGTCCAGGCTCTCCGTTGTTTCCGTCCTTGCCCTTCTCTCCAGGCTGTCCGGGAGGTCCAGGAGGTCCAGCGGGACAATGACTTGACTGGGGTCCGCAGTTGCACTGAGAGTTGGCCTGACGCTTGTTGCGGCCGAGAAGAGTGGCGAATGTGGGGGGAACAGCAGAGGATCCAGTAGGGTTTGTGTGGAGTTTGAGGAGACGAACCCATGTGTCTTCAGCCACAATCTGAATGAGGAAAGGGATTGGATAGAGAAGAAGGAAAAGAAATACTCACTCTGAATTCACTCATTCCTCCTGTAATGTCATCGTGGAGTTTGTTGATGTTGCCAACGATAGAGAAGATTCCAAAAATGCAAGCGAAGGTTGCACAAAGGGCAGTGACCGAAGCGACTCCCACCAGATAAGACATTATGAAGGAGAGAGACTCTGAAGATGGAAGACAGTCAAATGTATTTTATACCACCAAGGGAGATGACCTTGAAGAAAGGATGAGAAAAGATAAGAAGGAATGCAGTAGACGAAAGTAAGCTGTTAGAGAGTACAAGCTAATGGGGGGAGAAAGAAAACTGTACTTACAAAAACCTTTTCTCAGAGGGTGGGGGGGGAGGAATAACTAAGGGAACACCCTGTACCTCCTTTTAGACCGATATGAGAATATTTGTGTTGTGTTGCATTGATGTGTCTGGAATACAGTTGAAATTCCCATGCCCAATTCATCATTTCCCAAACGGCGTTCCACTGCTCGAGTCAGAATTAGGCCACGAATTAGGTAGTCGTTTTCTTGAACCACTGGCCGTATTGGACTCGGGATTCTAATGGCTTCAACCAGAATTCATTCAATTTCTCTGGTTGGAGACCGCTAAATGTTCCAGATCTTGTGACAGTTCTTGTTGTGGTGATAAGAAGTGCAGAAACTTCGTAAGAGGCGCCGATGTCAAGAGGAAAAATAGAAGAAACTGATATTTTTCTGTCGACTCATTTATGTACTTCATTGCAATGGGAAACACAACGCAGCTCTTTATTCCTGGTTGAAATGATCCAGGACAATCAGGAGAGACTATTGAGGATAGAATGAATTGAGATGTCATTCAACATGAAACAGGAGAGAAGAAACATCGATTCCTGTTGAATATTTGTTGTGAAGTTCTTCTGAATGCTTCGACATCCGCCCTTTTCCATGTTGATTTGTGCCTGAATACACTCTTGTGGTCATCTCTTCGTCAGCTTAATCTTAGCCTATTTATGTATACTTTGTGCATAATGTGTCACTCTCACGTGTGACACATTATGCACGCTTGACGCGATAAATATGTTATGTTATGTGGTTACCGGCCTCTAAACTCAATTGGAAGAATGTCGTCCTTAGTTTCACGGCCAATCAAGTCAATCAAAACGGACGACGTTGTCGCTATTCTTGTGGACGTAAGAGTACGACCAACGATAGTCTCATCTATGACGACTATTTGGGAATCAACCACTCATGATGACTATGCATAAATCCGTGATTTTACCAGTCAAATGTTTATCAGTGCATGATCACTGCGTAATGGAACTGAATACTTACGTTGGTTCTTCATCATGTTTCCTCTTTGACAGAATGCTGAGCAGTGAAGGATTCTCTGCCTGTAATAATAATACCTCAATTATCATCGTCCATGAAAGGATCAAATACCGTAGTGAATGATATTCTGTGTGTGTTCTTACCTGTTGAATTGGTGGTAGAATGAGTGAGTATGATAGGGTGGATGCAGCTATGCAGAGAAGGATTAAGAGACGAGAGAAGAGATTGATGGACATTGGATACCTGAATGGAATGATTGGAGTCATACAAAGGAACACACATCGAAGACTATCGTTATGCATATAATGACCTAATTATGAGACTAACTTAGCATCACAATGAAATGAATGAACAAAGTAAAGAGAACAAGAAGCAATGTTTCATTCTCAGTGTCTAAATGGCTGTTGTCACTTCCTAATCAAAACTTGGATTTCATATAAAGGCGTAGGCTAATGTTCCCACGATGAACATATCGTGCATTTCCATGAAAAGAATGAGAGACAGACAAACGTCACACAGTTAATGTTTATGATTGACGAGACCCACGGTTGAACAATTTGAAGGTGAGACTTACTCTTTTTAACAAAGGACTACAATTATATATGGAAGAAATTGTGCGTCACTCGCAACATTAAACAGATTCCATCAGAAGGAATAGGTATTTATATTTGAACGGTGAATGGATACTGTCGTGCGAAATGAAGTGAACTCCAGATGCAGCCCCGCCTTCAGATGATAATGATGAAGGAATGAGGGAAGAGAATGACAGACATGAACAGGAAATGAGACTGCACTACTCTCTTCTCTTAGTGATTATACTCCTTTGACGTCTTCGGGGGCGATATGGAAAGACAAAAGAATGATCAAGGATTCAAGGGAAAGGCAACCATGAAAGGGGATACCATTGTCTGATTGGGATAAGTGTTTTGATGTCCCTGTAACTGGATACTGTATCTCGTAGAGAGGCCACCCACGTATCGAATTGATACAGATAGGGACAAAAATAAGTGATGGTCATGTAATGTCATTAGGAGGTAATTGTAGTGTGCACTCTCCCCCTTTCTCATTCCTGACAGTCCCTCCGACCGGTCACTACCCATAATTGCCTGTCGGCATGTTGTAGCATCCAGTTGAGTCTCTTTCCCCTTCCATTCAGTAATCTCTATGAATCATCCACTATGAACACAAAAGGAACAACGAAACTAGCGAGGTCAGTTCATTCCATTGATCTGTTCAAGTCTATTCTTCAGTCTGGAATTGGTATTAGACAGTGAACTATTACATGGAGGAGATATCATCGAGGGAGTCGTCAGGGTCAAAGTTGTGAGTGAATGAGTAGTAGTGGAAGGAATGAATGAATTGTAGACACGAGAGATCCTAGTAAGGAACATAAGAGTGGCCTTCTATGGAGAATGTACATATAAAGTATTTGATGAGGTGAGAATAAGGAACACAAAGTGACTTTCTGTCCTTGTGACTACTTCGTTTCCTTAATTTCTCATCATGGAGTCAGTGTGCAACGTGGGTGAAGAGACGTTACTACGTCAGCTACCATATTTCATCCACTTTCCCTTTCCATTTGAGATCACGAGGCACTAAGGGACAGAGGGGCATAAAAAGGGAGGGGAATACAATAGTTGTACTTTTGTGTTACAAACAGAAAGAGTAGAATGAGAAGAATGGAGTGAGAATGTGTGTACAGTCTCCTATTTGAGTCTTTGTGCACGTCTAAATTGTGGCAGAGATCAAATGACTTGTGGAGAGGTGTACCCTATTGTTATCTACCACCAGGTATACAATACATTCTCTCAATCAACGAATGAATATCATACAGGAAGCTATTCATATCGATTTGCCCTTCCAACCCCTGTTTCAATTCCAAGTTCATTTGACTGTGGACATGATTCCATTCTAAATTTGCCCTCAACATCAAGGTGAGGAATAATTGAGGAGTTCATTCATTAAGGAAAATGTTGAGGGATCCTCCTCCGATCATTAATCATCTCAAGTATTACATAGAGGTACATTAGAAGTATCGAGAATGACCAAATATCGTTTCAGGTCAGGATAATAGAACATTCATCCAATGTCATATCAGAACATGTGAAGAGAAAGTGGGAATTCATTCACTTGTATTATTCTGTCATTGTCCTTTCAGAGAGATTCGAATAGAAGGAGTTTGTCTTGAATGGCCAGATTCCAATACAGACACAAATGTTGCAAGAGAGGTCTGTCTATACTCATTGCATCATCAGTCTTGACAGGAAATGATTTCCCCCTCTCTTTCCCTTCCAAAAAGCCCCTCTAATCTAGATACATCACCATATGTTTTTGTAAGAGTATCCGGGTGCTAAATCTTGCTGTTCTGAACCCGCGTTGCGAGAGAAGGAAATGCGAATTAAGGAAAACACCCTCTACTTTGGAGTGAGAAAATGAGTGAAGTGAATGGTTTGACAGGTGGGATACGTGAGAAATGTACTGGATGCAAGTGGAAGTATTGGAGTTACAATGAAGTTGAACAAGTGAGTCGATTGATATGACAAGAAGTCGAACCACCCGTTCAAAAAGTGGACTCACTAATAGTAGTGAGCACATTTTTCATATAAAAAATAAAACAAATCATCTTATATGGGGAGGATGGCATTGTGACGTGAAATGGAAGAATAAGAAGGGTTGTCCATGGAGGGAAAGAGGTCATCACTCAACATTGAGTCTTGATCAAGAAATGAGAGGGAATGAGGGCATACACCAACATGTGTTTCCTTTATGGGTACCACTCAATTATTCATATCTATTAGTTTTGGAATATGAAAGAAGGAAGTAGTGATGTCAATTGAATGGAATCATTCCAGAGGATGGTCTCTACCTGGAAGTTGTGTATACTGTAATGTAGAGGTGAGGGAAAGGGAATGAGAAGATGAATGAGGAGTCCTTGCAGGTCCTCAATTGCTTCAGGAAACTACATGTTGAATTGAGACTCATAGAGCGATTTGTCACGTGAGTCAACCATAAGTGAATGACATTACGTATTTGCATTGAGAATAGCTAAGGGAGCACCATTCACGAGTAAACAGGAGGAGGTGGTTGTGTACAGTAGGACATTAGGGAATGTCAAGGTAAGAATGGAATAGACAATGATAGAGAAGAGATTAAGAGTGGAGAAGCATATCGACGATGGTTGGGAGTAGATTGTTGGATTCCAGAGGATACTATAGCATGGAGGGAAAGGGATAGAGAAGACTATGGAGGTTATTCACAAAGGGCACAATCATCAATCACTTCACTCTTCAGATTCCACAATGGCAGTTCGAATATCTCGTGGAATATTCGTACAATTGAGGTGGAATGAAATGCTTATTCACATAGAAAGAGATTGATATGTTGAGAGTAAAGAGTGGTCTTCTCTCACACATTCTATCCATTGCTCTTCCTATTTGGATTGTTCCTGACGTTAGATATCTACCAAGGTGAGAAGACAAGAATGACATCAGAACAAGATCATTCTGTACAGGAGATTGAGGAATGGAACTAGATTGAGTGGAGCAGCAACCATTTGACAATAAATGTATTTCATCTTGAGATCTTTGTGTGTTCTGCAAGCGAATAATGAATGCAAGATGCACATACTGTTATTGCATCACCTTCGTCACATCCCTAAACAAACCTTACTTTTTCTTATCCTTATGATGTTGGAAGAGGGTACAAAATGTTTCATCTTTAGTGTATTATTATCCCAGCCCATATTGTCGTTAGTTGAATCACATGCTTTTCGATCAAGAGTATGGACGGTAATTGTTATGATCTCGTCGCACGAGCCATGACATTTCTTCCTGTTACGTACCTATGTCGAAGGCCGATCATCACTTGTTATTTTACCAAGTACATCATACTACATGTATCAACTGTTCATCAATTGTGGTGTGCCATCTACAACTTTCTCCAGAATGGCACGCTGACAGTATACGAGGTCTTTATGAGGTATTAGAGAAGTGCAGCGTCAAACGAAGTCATTGAAGACTATTAGGGCTATGTCACACTGCATTTTCACAATTGAACTTAGATGAGGGAACAGACGGAATAAGTACAGTGAATCTCCGCGAGAATGAGATGGTAACAAGATGTCATAACCGAGATCACAATGGTAAGATACATCTGTATTCGTGGTTGTACGCTCACAACTATGCAACGTCTTCATGACGCTAATATGGAGACACATATAAACATACATATTATTATGTATCTAGGGATGGTAGTCTACAGTACGCACTCCAGTACGAAAGCAATTGTAAAAATCGGCCGTGAAATGCAACTTTGTGTAGTTTACAAAAGGTCGTAAATAAGCACACTCTTTACCACACCAAATCACGGCCTGTCAGCGCCTCAAGCTCCGCCCCCTATGGCTGCACTCTTCTTCTCTGTCTCTCTTCTTGTCTCTCCGCGCTCCCCATACTCTCTCGCCTCT
>JACMIF010002432.1:1586-18119 GCA_014805445.1 Diplogasteroides magnus | reverse complement strand
CACCACTTGACAAACCAACCACCCCCCCGGCCTTTCCCACCCCCCCCCCCCCCCCAAAGCCTCAAAACAGACGGTGCGGTTGATCTGGGTGAAGATTCTTGGAACGACATCGCTTTAGAAAAATATCATAGCAAACTAAGAGAACTCGTCTGCAATATCAAACTTCTGCGAGGCGAAGCTCATGGAGAGAGAACCCTAAATACAGGACATAAAGTAATAGGAAATGACACAGAGGCACCAGAATCTGGTTGTGAAGGAAGAATAGTGAGAGAATGCACGAACCAGAGAACTGGAAGGAATAGCAGACAGTCTCTGCATCCAATAGACTTTCAAGGAGGCAGCTGGCGACCATCCGCACTACGTGTAAGGTTCAGCCAACCTAGATTAAATAATGACACTGTGGTGAAAGATGTGCGGTGTTGGAATTGTTTGAAATCTGACCACAGGGCGAGGGAGTGTAGATCCGGAAGGGTGTCATCCCTTCCAGTCAGAAACGAAACTATTCCTCCCATATACGATAAGAGTGATCGTAATAACACCTGCATGGGTTACCAGGGAAGACAACAATCATACTTACAAAATTCGAAAAAGTACGTGGCAGGGCAAAGACGATCCCAGGGATTTAACACTAGGTCCACAGTGAATATAACGGGTCATGAGGTGAGAGATCAGGATGAGGTACATGCTATAGCACCGATCGATAACTCGTACTATCGAAATGACATCGATGACAATATTAAGGCACGGATTAGAAGAAATCATGAGCTCTCTAAGATTTTGTTTGAGGGAATATAAAAAAGGGAAGGAAAGAGGAAGTCCACTAGTGGGAATTAGGATACCTTTTGTTTTATTTTTTAAAAAAAAGATGTCATCTACCTCATTTTCAGCAGAGGGCTTTGTCCTAAATAATAGCCACAGTTGATGCAAGGGAAAATAATTGCAAAACAGTTTCATCTGCCTTATAATTGCTGTTCTAGAGGATGTAATCCTCTCAATCACAACCAGACATTATACAACCCTTTGTAGAAGCATCTTCACGAAAGGAGGATACAAAGGAAGAAAACAGTGATGAGTAATTCTAGCAACAAACTAAAAGTAACAGGACTATTCGTAGTATAAGTGGCAGAATGACTGCTTTAGGTTATTGTTCAGTGAAAGTATATCCTAAAATATTAGTTGCCTTGCGGCACAGCCACAATGTTAACAAACTGCCAGCCAAGTTCAGTAGTTACTTCAGGAGTGAATAATAAGACATTAGCAATGCTTGAAAAAATAATAGAGGGGGCAGTACTGTTACTAGAGTATTATGTTTCACAAAAGAAATGTTTTCAAGTTTAGAATAGAACCCATATAATAATAAGTTTACAGTTTCTCTCTTTGTCTCTGTTTAAGCTTGGAGGTGGTCATCCCTCCCAATCACAACCGAATATCCCTTCTTCCACATTTCCATTGTATTCCACAATTCTCTTTTTCACGACGAGCACCGCCGATAGGAAACGAATAGGGATGTAGATATGCGAGAATTGAAGAAAGATATGGGAGAAGAAGGCTGGCGCAATAAAGTCATTGTGGGCTACATTCACAGACAGAGAGACGAAACCAGAGATGCAATCACAAATATTTTCTAAAAATGAGAACAGTTAGGACAACTTTCATTGCAAAGGATAGGACATTATGCTGGTTAGAACGATACTGAGGACAGCACGAGCAATGACAATCTCAAAAATGACTCAATTGCAGGCAATACCCGTTGACACACAAAGAGTGCAGGACGATTTATTAGGACACTTGGCAACTTTCGGTTTCAGATCGAAGGAGGAAAATTAGCTTTCGCACTTAAGACCATTTGCCAGACTTTTTTTTTACATTAGTAAGAAACGCGTTTTTTTCCAACGGTAGAATTAATTCAAATGATTCATTCTGATGTTACAAAGTGAAATCGCCAGACATAATAACTATTTAGCGAGTCACCAACCAATTTCCTTGCAATGTTCATGACCTTCACTAATTTCTCTAATATTGAAACTTTATCCTACTAGAAGAAAATAAGAAATAAATCAGGAATAATCTCAAATATGATGGAGACCATAGCGCGAAACTGCGCGCATTGGCGATATTGTCATTTACGACTGCAAAATGCCTTTGTGGTTTGCTCGGCTGTGCATGATAGATGGGAACGATTTGTTTGATGTAATGAGTATTTGTATCTTTAATGACTTGGTAATCCTAACAGTTCAAGATAAGGCATATTATATAGTCAAAAAAAAATTGAGGAAGCACCATAAGAAATAGTCTCGGGATTAACTCAATCATTGCACAACGACTATCACCCAACCAAATATCGCCATTCTTACTCATTACGGCTGCCCTCAGCAATTCAGATAGCCAAACAAAGACTAACAACGAGACACGAGATCACGAAGTTTAATCCGGGGTTGCTTAAAGAATCAATAAGCAACTCAATAAAAGCTGCGCCTTTGGGAAAGTTATTGCGCAAAACACCGAAGTGATATGATGACGAGACTTACCAAAAAAAGAACTCTTTTTGCACAGATAGACACAAATAACTATAAGACGCTAAGCTTATATCGCCAGGCGTCCAACGGCATAAGAGATCGACACGAAATGCTTTACTAAAGTCGAGAGAGCGTGGTAACTCATTGACAGTAAAATATTTCGAATGCTAAACGAATGAGTAACGGAAAAGGACTTTTTGCATCGAGACATATTTAGGACGATCTGCTCCTTATTGATTTTGGAAGATCTTGGCAGTTATACAGATTAGGATAGGTTACAGTAGTCAAGAATACATTTTTTGAATCTCAATAGCCAATGACCTACATATATTGGATGAATATGGGATCGGGCGGAGTATTTTGAAGAAAAAAAACCGGTAGATTACGATAGGCTACCATAGATTGAGTCAGGGCAAGATAAGCCAAGAATTCTATCGCTAAGAACCCCGTTTACCCATGGGTGTTGGAAATCAGGCCGAATAGAGCACTTTAAATTCCGAGACGATTACAACAGGTAAATATTAGTCGATGAATCGATAAAGGTGGACAAAACTACAGTTGAAATATGTCGAATTGTTTCTGGTGAATCTCATTAGGCTCACTAGAACAAAATTTCAACGAAGTGTGCAGGATGCACGCACAGAACATCGCACGCACGGCCGTCGTGACAGACATTAGTGTTACTTAGATATAATGGAACAGTAAATACGATGGAGGGCCGCAGTATGAGGCTACGAGGGAGCGACTTTCGAGCACATTACATAGAAGAGACACATAGGCGCAAAGCACACATCCAGAAGGGTGCCATCCCTTCCAGTAACTATCGATATACGCTTTAACATGCGATACACGAAGTCTACGTAGCACCTCCAGATATCGTCACAGTACACAACGATCGAAACCTGCCTGAACGTCCATAATCTCGCAAATTTATAGCTTTGAAAGGTCATAATACACGAAAATCTTAGAATACACGAAAATCATATCTCTAAAAAGGACCTGAAACGGGCAAAACGGATAAGATGTGTGCACTTCTATGCCAATCCAGAGAGAAAATAAGGTAGCCATCATGTGAAGAGCAGCTGCCATCAAAAGGTAAGAATAACATTCAAACAAATAAAAAGAGGACAATACCAACGATTCACCGGTGCACCCCTGAGGTTCGAGAGTAACGGAACGCCGCATCGGGACCGACAGATCTGCCCGAAGACCTTCTCAATAAAAAGACTATGACTATCAGTCAAAGGGTGCATCCCTTTCAATCACAACTATATGTATTAGGGTGTTCCACAAATAACGGAATTTTTTCTTACTTATAAAGTAGTTCTCTTTTTCATCATTGATCAGCGTGCTCGCTCTTATTCATTGATGGTGTGCAACCATGGCGCAATGTTCTTCAATCTGGCACACCCACCACCCATGCCTGCAAATAGCGGCTGAAACAGGCTCATCTTACCACACCCCACGACGTTACCTAACACGATCTTCTATTTCATTGATTCCGCGATTGAAGAAGACTGAAGGCCACCCATGTCCAAGTAGTACAGGCAGTAGGTCCCGACGTGTGCTCTCGTACTACGGCTCATTTATGGTGCAGTCTCTTCAACGAACAAAACTACTGGATGCCGAACAGGAGAGTTGGCGGACGAAGGAGTGATGAAGAAGAAGATCGTTCTCGCTGCGTTGACGTGGTATCCAGACAGGACTCTCGGCATTCTGGCGAGCGAAGTTTACAATCTTAATATCACAATCCACCGGCACCTGATAAGGAGTGCGCGGAAATCTACGACATGGTGCATGAAACAGAACCTTTTTGGTTGCTCAAAAGAGGGCTCGAGAGGTCACGTGCTAGAGCAACCTCTCACATTTCCTAACCCAGGCCCTGTTCAATCAAGTTATGGCATGGAATTAATGAGTGACTCCTTTACTATAATCCACCGGATCAGCTATAGGCTAACTAAATGTTCAACGATACAACCGGTCGACAAAGCGGGCATCCTTGGGAAGAAAGTCGTCGTCTTATTCTGGTTAACATGCCTTGAATTCTTCTATTAGCTTCTACATTCAAAGGGGAAAGTATGACGATGGAGGTGCTCATGAATAAAGTAGAGAAGATGAACCGAAAGCTTCGCGACCAAATTCCACAGGCAAGGAAAAAGCAAAATCCTCTCTAACAGCAGAACGCAACATTGAGACAAGCAGACCCTGGGCCAGCTGCATGAGCTGTGAATCGCGATATTCTATTTTCCCCCGTACTCTCCGCATACCAACCCATGCGACTGCCACTTGTTCTGATCGATGGCCTCGTTTTTCAAGGGAAGAAAATTCACAACGCTGAATGAAATCACGAATTCGCTCGCTCGACGGATTCAGTCTCGTCCCCCTGGCTTCTGGAGGAATGGAAACGAGAGTCTCGGAGAAAGATGGAGAAATGTGGTGGCTGTCCATCCCGAGCAACAGTGAATCCAAGGGATCGTTGCAACTGTTGTTATTACTTGTCGATAAAGTTCGAAAAAAATTCCGTTATTTGTGGAACACCCTAATAATGTCATAAATGATAAAATTCAAATTCAGCAGAGGTATGATTTTCTGCGTTTTGAACTTCTGAACAAAAGAATTATTGTGGAAGAGATCATAAAGACTGAACTGGTCCCAACATTATGTATCAATAGCCAAAATCGACCGATTAAATTTACCATGATAATCTGACAACACTAGGATTAAGCGAATCGTTGGAGGACATCCAGTACATGACGGCAATTTTTTTAAAAATAACAGCAGCAAGGTTCATTTCGATACTTAAAGGGAAAATACACAACATGAAACATGTCGCAGGCTCCAATTAGAGCCATTTAAAGAAGCCGCATGTAACTATTTTGGATAAATAGATAGGGCATAGTGGGAAAATACAGTCAGTTATGTGTAGATACAAATTTCCTATTCTCAAAACTAGTTTCAAGCAAAATTTCTTCAATTCAAAGTCGAACTTCCCGCTCTTCCCTTAGTCTTTAAATTTTCTTTCGAATTCAAAGTATGTAACGTGTGACGGTTAAACATGACACAAACAGTTGCATTCGAAATAGTTGCTGCACTTAGAAATTTTGTTCAAAGGGTTAAAACCGGGGATTGGAAGAACTCGATTTATGGCTTGTTTAAGGTAACTGTATCGAATAGATATAGACGCAGCGCCTTGAAAATCACGAAGAAAATGAGTGTAGTAAGCCTAAGCCTAAGCCTAAGCCTAAGCCTAAGCCTAAGCCTCAGCACAAATGAGAGTACACAATGATGGATTCATGATTTGCACCCTCCGTTGTTTTATGCATCCGATTGTAATAATTCGATTTATGCATAATAACCATTCCTATAATAAGACATCTATATGAGTCCTAATGGGCGTTACTTTTCATTGTCAACAAACATAGAATTCAGTAGTGAAGCAGCAGCAAGGACTGGAACATATCACAATAATAACGACTGATCGCTGACCCAGCGGACTGATGTCAGAAAGGGTCGAGCTTCTATTCACGTCAATTTTGATAGTGTTCTATAAATAGCAGATTACTTGAGCAGATAGCTTTGAGCAGATTACACTGTTAATCGCTGTCTATATAATAGTAGAAGGGCCAGAATATTTAAGCACTGGCCCAGGAGCGATCAAACCGCTCAAGGATATTCGCATGCATAGAAACAGAACAGGAGTTCATTTGATTTCAAAATTTAAAGGGAGCAACCCTTTCAATCGAAACCGCTCTCGAAGAAGTAGAAAATTTAGTCATTTTAGCTGATATAGTATGAAATGCAGGGGAAACCCAGCAGAACTGTGCTTTCGGGATATTAACTGGCGAAGGAAAAGATTTAATGTCATTCCCACTGATTTTTTCCACAGGTATTAGAAATATGTGTTAAAAAATTCTATTCCGCATAAATTAGTCGCAAAGCGTGGTGATATTCTGAAATACAAAAGTGGCTGTGTTATATATAGAACAGATTCGCACTCCGGCTCTGGCATAACAAGTCAGGGATTTCCGCCAAAACAGGAAACAATATTCACCAATAATTCGTGTATTTACTTCCCGAAAGTTGTCTCAGAAATAGTCAATAGTTGCTAGTTTATCTCGGGTGATAAATGGAAAAGAAGGGGCGATGCAGATTTAAGATGAATATTCTGAACGAAAAGTTATCAAGATCGAGGCTTCTGCAGCACGAAAGAAGATGCTTATTTTAAAATTTCCTCAGCACCATACGGATGCTGTTGAGCAAAGAAAGTCTAAGAAAGAAAGGAACATTCCTGATCTGACGCCATGATGACACATTAAACGAAGACGTAGGACTGTACAGACAGCCGCAAAAAAGACACAAAACACATGGGAAAACAATTGCAAGGAATCAATGTCTTCTTCTTATAGTTACTGACACCAAGGTCGCAGCGCCTCATGGACAACCACAAATATGAGACCATCCCATGCCATTTTGTCGCAGTAGGTTTTCTAACTACACTGGGTTACACAGCGCACTCGTAAAGATTTTGCACAACTATGTCCATATTAATACGTGCTGATCCATCGGATTCTGAACTCTTCCAACGCTTCCGAAAAGGTTCCAGCTTAAAAAATGCATAGGAAAACGACCATGACAATAGCTTGGTTAGTGTAGGTAACAATAATATTGATAAGGCAAACCTAACCGACATGATGGAAACTAATTATCAGGCACGCTAAACCGATATTCCGTCCATAATTCTTCCAACATCTTAGGCTGCACGCCTAACAATCACAGCCGAATATCAACAGATTATACCCTCCCAGATTTGCCTCAGAACACAATTGTCTAGCAGTGAAGACAATTGTCTACGTAAGCAGAAGATTGTAAGAAAAAACAATGAAAAGCCTAATCCACGCGGAGCAGCTAGCTCTACGTTCAATAAACAACGTCTATGCCCCATGTAAGAACAAGAAGAGCGAATCTTAGATACTCTTTGTGCATCGCATACATTCCAGAATAAACACCACGAAAGTCACAAACAATTAGTGCGCTGCACACACGAACAGTATTTAACTTTTCGCACTTTCCTTCAAACAACGTTGTCTCTCGCCGCACTGTACTGCATTAGAATGGTGCAAATTGATTAGCCAAGATTTCACAGTTGAAAAGTAAAATACCAAAACTATCAGTATGACAATTCTCGAAAACCGCCGGTTCGTTTTATTATATAGGTAGACATCAGTATACGAAAAAATTCGCACCACAGAAAGGATTTGGGCGCAACTCTAAGTAATGTTGAACACTCGGAAGAATTTTCAATGAAAACTTCAATAGAAGCTGAGACGGCCATTATATTTTCACATTTTAGGAGAATTAAGTAAGATAAGAAAAGTTAATGACTATAACGACAGATTACGATGATTCACTCATTATAGATACTCCTCCACGCGACAAGAACAACACAGCACACTCGAATCAGAAATACAACCAGCATTGTCGGAAAGGAAGCTGCTAGACACGGACACTCAGGCGCCGTTTAGCTGGCTTCATTCCCTAACAACTTGTCAGTACTGCACATCATTTCCCTGACCAAAACAGTTTTGTAGACACGCGGACGAGACACCCGAACGATCAATCAACGGACGAAATGACAAGGTCACACCGAAAGCGATTTCCATAAGAAAAAGAGGAGAGCATTGTTGTTATACATTAACTTACAGACTAGTCCATACCGTCATAATCATAATTCAGCCGGTCCTCATAAGAGTTTTATATATCTCACGCTAGCAGGGCAAAATTAGACATATGGTCGTGAGGTTGCAATACCTCCTAATCAAAACCGAATAAATTCCATTCACATTGCAGAGCGAACCAGAAGGATGATCAACTCCGACAAGTCGGACGTGGCGCATTTTAAAGAATAGAACACCACGGGCGGAGTCGTTCACGATTGTCACTATTGCATTAAATGTGTACCAAATGTATTTAACGAAGATAAAGAATATCAACGAATTTCCGACTAAATGTTGACTAATGATAAGGGTCTCACTCACCCAATCCATACCTGATTCCAGTGGTTTTCGCCCATCGAAAAATTTTGCAGGTGCATACATAACTACGATATCTTGGCCAATATCCAAGGAAGAATGCACCGCGTTAGAAAGAACAAAGAAATAAATAGAAGTCATTCAAGACTTCAGCTCTCGAGGTATGTACGCTAACCAACAATGAGACACGCTGTCGCTTACACTCGGAACAGAAAATTCATTTAAGATCATAACTAGAATCCGGAGACCCCTTCAGTGGTAGCGAATAATGGTTCTTCCTAGACAAGAAACTAGCGACGCAGTCTGAAGTGAAGACATGACTAGCACACGACAACGCCACGCACTTGAGATTGATGTATGTAGATAAATGTAACGTAATCTCTTCTAAAACCTTGCGTGTCATTTGGGGACAGATGAGGGCGGCCACCTACTTTAAGTACTAGCACGACAACGCCACACTACTCGAGAGTGATGTCCCACGAATATTGCAGGTATACGACTCATCCCACACTGCAAATTGGTGAATGCACAACATTGCAAACAGAATCATATAAAATGTCGAGAACACATATGGTCAATAACAGAAGAAACGAGAGAACAATTCAAAGCACAGGAAATAAATGTTTGGCGAGAAATTTATGACGAGATTGCTCTATGATCTTGGATCCGAACTTGGTCGAAGTACCAATCAATCTAAATAGGAACAATGTCGTAGAAATACGACGTCCAGGGGCTCAATTCATATCGGCCTGAGGACGGGCCTATGTGAGAGGGTGACGTGTGACAGGAAGGCCATAATACAGGAATGGTAAGCACAGTACCCATCAGGTGAATCCATTTAGTATTCATCTAGTCACAATTCCCCATTGCATTCCTATACTTATTTCATCATTTGCAGATGCCTCGCCTTCACTCTCGAGCCCCACTCAGATGATTCATGCGGACTCATCCAGGCGCCTGACCGGAACTATTGCGACATATCCCAGTGAGGGGCGTCTCCTGTCCAGCGGCTACATAAGCCTAGGATACGCCTCGCCTACATCTCTTCTCCCGGGTCGCTCCCGGTTACCCGTTCCCCTTGTCTTTGTACCCGAGGCCCGTTCGTACAGTTGTTGTGAGAGTTGTGTAGATAAATCCCACGTAATCCCTGATCTCCGCGTCTCGAGCGGCACACCATAAGGGGTGGTTTATCCTCCTACTTGAGTAAATAAATCTCACTTTACGGCTCCTTTAAGATGTGCCTAATGGTAGGATCGTAATTCAATCGGTCCAAATACTTACTTGTGCATTTCTGTGCTGGTCGCCCAATACTGGAATCACAATCAATGGCACTCCCGCCGTCAGTGCTTCAGTAGTTGATCCTTGGCCGCAGTGGGTGATGAAGAGCGAGAGGCGCGCGTCATCTGCAGTGCAATGAAGGCATTAGATCTTGAACAACCCTAAAACAAATGACTTGACAGGATCACTTAACATTTTCCCTTTAAGACTTGAAAACTTACAAAGCATATCATTCTGCGGCACGAACGTAGACTCGACAATGTTCGGGACTCCTTCGGATATACGATGCGAGGGCTCCTCGTACTTCCATATGAAAGTGACATCGGGGAACTTGCGGAAGGTTTCCCTAACATAAACATATGGATAATGTAGCTAATAGGAGTGAACATAATGAGGGTTATTGTACTATTATTGTTAAGGGTTGCTTGATATGGCCATACCTGATAGTATGTTTGTACTCATCCGGCATTAAGTAGCTCTTCGCGATTGTGCCAAATGAGAGCAGAACAGTCTTCTTCCGAAGTGAAAGGATGTCGGACCACGTCTGAATTTGGTTTTTCATAACGTCTTGAAGGAGAAATGTGCATTACAAGATTACAATTTTCTGAATTGTACATATCATACTTTGTTCAGTGGCTTATTCCCCGAAAATACGCTCAGTCCTCCAACATCGATGATTTTATGAGTGGTGACTGCGGGAAACTCCACCAGGGGATCGCGGTTCATGAATGTCAGAGAGGTGTTCTGGAGCAAGTCCTGAAAAGCAACAGCAATTGAGGCAGCCTTTTCCATAAACGAAAAATACAGAGGCTTATCGTATCTATAATAGCCGATACCCTCCTCAGCGGATGTGCTTGATAGGAGTAACTTTTTTGCCTTTACGAAAGAACATTCTTTTCTCTAACTCATTCCGAGCTGCTGTCTATCACGGCGCACAGACAACCACCCGGAATGAAATGGAGAAAGACAATGTACTTTGGTAGTCGAATAGCATTCGCTTGGAGGTATCTATTCACCATGATAGGAGGAATGCTCAGATTATTCTCTCGAGTGAATTCATCCTGTGCATCAGCCCAAATAGAGATCATATTGCCGAAAATCAATGGAGGAAGAGTATTTATCAGTCGTTCAGTGAACGTCATTTGCTCCCCGAATGAAGCGAAGCCGCCTGAATGGGTTGAATTTTTGAATGGTGTACTTTTCTATTCCGGAAAGAATTCGAAGTTGATAAAAAGTGAAAACTATGACTACCTGGAACGTAACTGGGGAAGTGAGGAGCACCAGTCATTTGGTAACTGCCATCTAATGAAGATGTTGACATGAGCAGGGCTGTTTTCGAGATGCCGAGCATGTGGAAGATCACTAAATAAATTATGTCGATTTAAAGTCGCAAACATAATAGACATTTGCACAAAACTTGATTTGATAAAGAATTTTTTAAATCTCTAAAATTCACGGTATAATGTGTTTACTCGTCAATATGGCTATTGTTTACAATCGATAAAGAGTTGAGATGCATACCGAATCCACATGGGTCGAATGGTTCAGCAAGCGCCAGGTCGAAATGATCGCTTCTGAGCTGATCCATCATTCCTGGATAGTAGACGGTATCTAAAAACAAGTTGTATTCTAAAAAAGATATTTTACTTCAGTGATTTCTTTGAATTTCTATATTTTATTATTTAAAGAGTTGGAAATACATATGTAAAGACTACATTTCGAAAAAAATAGCAGATAATTGTTACCATTGCATGTCAGAGGCATGACGTACGCCATCTTTTTGATCTCCTGAACCAATGATTCTTCAAGGAGAAACTTTGAATTTCACCTGAAGCATTTCAAATGGGTCCACGGCGCTCCAAGAGTTTTCAATGAACTTTTGCATGAAATCCGCGTACAGTTTCTTCATCCTCTCAGCTTGAGGAATTTTTATAATCTGCAAATTACGAGCTCAACAATAGGTACGCTTCTTATTAGGGCTTCGCAAATGGGACGCTATTGACAACGGTCAATATTTAGCTTCATTCCTAGCGGTAGTCTCTCACGTCGCGGATACAACCACTAGGGATGAAGTTAGACGGCTAGAAATGGACGTTCGTCAATAACGTCATATTTGTGACATTCTACTTCTTATCTTTGACTCACATTCGCCTTGGTTGTTCCATAGGTGCCGATGGACGGGTCCGTCATTGGGCCGATCATGGTCTAAATGGTCTTATAAATATGTGTATAATTATAATCGTAAAGAAAAGAAGCATAAAATGCTACAGCGGAACAATCACGGCTGCGTTCAATTTTTATTTATTTGTTGTCTTGCCCTCTAGTCCGTTTTGTCATTTGACAACTCGAGTAAAAATATTGCCACGGAATTTTGCGCAATTCGTGTAATTGAGAAATGCGCCATAAGTTCATTTCTCAAGTGCCTATTTCATCATTAATTGCAAATGTCCATGGTACTGCTGTCTTTCAACCACCTAACTCACAACGTTATGGCCAGCTTCGATCAGGACGTCACTCAATTTTCCAATGAAATTCACGTGACTTCTGGCCATCATTGGGTTGTAAACAAGGAAGCGAAGAGCTTCTGATGAGCATAATAACAAGGCGAATGTAATTGTCCTCCCAAACATGGTTGCCCTGCAAAACATCACTCAATGAGTATATAACGAACGAAGCAACAATCGAAGGAGAGGATTCAACGAAGCATCAAATAAATAAGTACCTGTGAGCGAGATAAGAACTGTGCCAAAGCCTGAAGCACGGAATTGCACACACCGATAAGACTGAAGCTCCGTTCAGATTAGCGGTAGAATATATCACAAAGTAAATACTTTCGATCATACATCACGCACCTTTATCTTTTTTAATTATCCGATCGGTGCTAGTTTTAGCCACGTTTATATTCTTCATATGTCCTATCTGTAATAGTTTGCGCGTTTACCTATGTTTCCTTCTCTCGGATCATTGGCAATTTGGCGCCACGTATATTTTTGTAATTATGATGAAATGGACATTGAACTGTCCTGGCGACGGCTTGATGTGAATAGAAACGCACGGTTCCAGTCCGTCCCAGGAAGAGCTAGGCTACATTACGGATTCCAAATTATTCTAAGAGTAAGATTAGGGGAAGGAAGGGCAAATCGTAACCTTTCCCAATAGAGATCGGAACAGCTCGATCAATAAGTGCCTGAAATTCACCCTGTCGTGGATATTGCAGACAACATGGATGAAGAACAATAACGCATTTGAGCAACACTCAGCCGTGAAACCATGACTCAAATAATAATTTCATCATTGTGGCGCAAACGTCCTACACCCGATAAAATACCTTATTGATTTTTCTCCATCTTCAGTGAAGTATCCCTCGGGAGGAGAGTAGCGGGACGGCGAATCGCTACGAATCCGAATGGACGGCTAACGGTTCACAATCAGCCGGCTTGGAAGAATGATTTCGATTTGCGATATTAGCGAACCTTCTTTCCCTCAAATACACCGTCGAAGATGCCAATGTGATGACAATATACAAAGTCACGCACCCACTTCTTCTTATCGCTTTGTGGCAGTCGCACCAAAGTAGAGAACGATAAATATAAGCGCCTCTTTGTGATTTTTCATATTCGGCTCAATTTATCACGAGGTACTCATAACGATAAAACTAGCAGAGAACAGTAGAAATTTTGACATATCTACAACAATAGTGAGCACGGGCACGTATTTTGTTGCCAAACACCAACGATGATGATGCTCGTACTAATGTCTCAAACATTCATCTCTCAATATGAGTTTGTTACAAAAATGAATCGGCGCCTTCTATTGTATTCGTTCATATTTGTGATAGACACAAATCTGGATAAACTGTTCTTGCATATCATACAACATGTATAGTGAGCAAATTTTTATCAAAAATATGAGTTTTTCTAAATTACATGCATATAATCATAATCACTGTATCGACGGTGCATTCCACTGCTCAATCATTCTTCGCGTGTTCTCTTCACGATCGAAGACGTTGAAGAGAAATAGCAGCTCGTGTTCGCCTTTCTTCTTCTCAAGCCCGAGCTGAATCGAAATAATAAATTTAATGAAATTGTTATGTAAAATGTAATAAGTAGAAGAGTGCCCAGCACAACGATAACGCTTTCTTTAAGGATGAAATGTCACCTTCTCACCTTAATTTGCGAAATCACCGTCATTATTTCTCCAATGCGCACTGCAATGTCTTTTCGACCAACTTCCCTGAGAAATATTATATAATGTATTGAGGCGAATCCGATAGACTTTTTGATGTTATAGAAGCCGTAAAGTGAGATCACGGCAGTGCTTTCCGATGGAGGATTCAATACTCTTTTTCTCTGCGCTCTATCATTTCCGCTCATTCTTTCTCCTTCTCATGATATTGATTCCTCCGTCCGGAAGCGCTTCCACGATCTCCATTTACGGCTTTTTTAATAGCATACGAATGTCCTAGTATATCCAATTTATGCACTTTTATCTGAGTAGTTCAAATGGGCCTACCGATAGTATCCTTGAAGTTCGCGGAACAGCTGATCGCGCTTCCGTAGACACTCGTTTTGTGTTTCGTCATCGTTTGGAACATCTGATAACTACATAGGTCATTAGGTAATTATTAGGGTGTCGCAAACCGCTCCCGGTTTGGAACAGGTTACAGGAACAATGAAGTGTTTTCGCTTCTGAAACACTCTGAGTGCTTCAAACTGTTTCAAACCGTTTCAAAGGCAGTACAGCGAAATAAGAGCTAATATATCGCTTCTGTGTATTAGGGTTTATGCATCGTATTTTTACCAATTTTTCAAAGTGCAATAACTATTAAAATACTTTCTGGTTAATTAGTAAATTCATGATGCAAAATGAAAATCGGTCTTGAAATTTGACGGCACTGTTACGGAATTTCACGCAGTGCTTCGTTGAGTAACATTTCAAGGCCGATTTTTCTTTTTCTTCATGAATTTCCAAATTAACCAGAAAGTATTTTAATTGTTATTGCACTTTGAAAAATTGGTAAAAATACGATGCATAAATCCTAATCCACAGAAGCGATATATTAGCTTTTATTTCGCTGTACTGCCTTTGAAACCGTTTGAAACAGTTTGAAACACTCAGAGTGTTTCAGAAGCGAAAACACTTCATTGTTCCTGTAACGTAGGATATGTAATTAAGCAATTATTGATAATGTATGCATATGGTGAATGACACTTTCAATTTCACCGCGATTTTGCGAAAAAATCAAACTAAAACTAGCATAAAAATAATGTGTTGCAGTTTTTAGACGTTTGTGCAGTATTTACCGACCTTCAGTTCTCATTGTCCAGAGAACGATTGCTGAAAACACCGCAAATTCCACATCATTGAGTTCTAGACGACGAAAGCATCGTTGAATTCGAATCGCATCTTTGTTTTTTGCGCGTCCAGTGATCATTCTGAAAAATATATTAACGTGGGAACGTACTTCACGTACATTAAAAGCGTATTGTGAACTTGAACTGTATTATTACCTGGCAACTGTTTCTTGCGCCTTTTCTGAGACGGAGTCGCCATTTTTTGCGCACAATTCGCTGGTTAAGGATTCTGCATCGCTGTACGTAAGGAGGGTGCATCTAAGAACAAACGATAATACTCATGAAGCGTTGTGTGGCCCAACTTTATAATATCGTCAGAAGGGCCGGTGTTGGTTGTTAAAAAGTATTGATCAAATGTATGTAGAAAGGATCCGTAGTCTTTGAAAATCGTGATCTGCAATATCCTGGCTTCCTGTTTTCGAATGATTCATGCACTACCAGTTCATTGTGGTCGATTTCGGCACACTTCGGAAACAGTTCCAGGCAGTATTCTCGGAAGACGGGTATCAATCGGAAATATATTTCCATGCACTCGGCCAAAGTACATTTCCGTGGAATCTATAATATGAATTAATCCAGTCCATTGCTCAATTCTTTTTGCGCTCATATTTTTGAAATTCTTACATTTGCATCCGCATAGAAAGCTTGTTCTCCATGCAATACGCGAAGTTCGACCGCGCGCCGTTGATCTTGAGACCTTCTTAAATTCACTGTGTTCACTGTATCCAAGTTGTGAACACTAATCATTCGCTTCACAAGCCTATCAATATTGAAAATAATAAGTCGATTATGGCTCACCTGTGGCACTGAGTCACCCAGTGCAGTAATGGTCTGGGCGTCGTCTGGACTGAGTGTTGCACGATCGGTAGCAGTGGAACTTTTCGGCGCTGGCGCACAACTGATAACATCATATAATGGAACTGTTATTCCGAGACAATTGTTTGATTTGGCTTCCCGACAATATTTTGTCGCTTCTTAAAGAAGCCGTAAAGGGAGATCTCTTTAAATGGGCTACCGCAAAAAAGGGGGTTGATTTGGCTTTGGAGAAGCCATGAAGGGACGCGAAATATCAAGAAAGAAACGATTTGGCTTACGGTCGTTTTCTAAAAACATCGTTTTCTGGAATCTAAAGCCAAATCGCGCAGGGCAATCGAATAGCTCATAGAATAGATTCTCAGTACATGTAATCTATTTGAACTGTCAGTTTCAATCAATTTATATGCAATTTGCTCGTACGCGAAAGCATGACCTAGGAACATTTAGTTGGTCAACTAAACCTCATAAAAAGAATATCAGTTCAGTTGTAACTAGACTGTATAAACATTTTCTTTGATTGTGCACTTGTACCAGTAG
>JACMIF010002431.1:0-18120 GCA_014805445.1 Diplogasteroides magnus | reverse complement strand
AACTAACTTGACAACTAGTCAACTATACAACTAAACAACTAACTAACTAACTTGACAATTTAGTGAGATAGGGCGATATTTCTTGTCAAAGATATTGTTTTCATAAGAATAACACCAACGGCTCAAAAAAATTTTTTTCAAGCAATTATACGTTTCACGAACAGCATATTTTGTAAGCGGAAATGAATCTTCAATAGCTTTTCAATAAAGACATTAAAAATCATGAAATTATGCAACCTTTCCTGAACACCGGTATTGGGCATGTTAGGGTCGAGGTATAAGCGACCACGTACGTAGTCCATCACATAGAACGGACTGTCGAGGAGGCTGAAAAGGCAACTACCATGAGTATCCATGCCGACTAATGCATATCTTTCAAAGCTAATACTTTAAATGAGAAATTTCCCGAGCTACTTTGAATGCAACGACAGAGAAATCCATAATAAAATAGCACATTTGCAGTACAATGGTAGTTATTTTCGTCCCAGCCTACAGACGTCTCACCTCTCGTTATAGAGCAGAGCCCTCGGCACCGGTACATTGCTCCTTTCCAGTGCCTTGATGACTCTGTACTCGCGATCCACTTGGTGCGCCTTGGGAAGTAGGGAGCCAGCCTGGAATGAGTATCAGATTCCCTGAATAGAGATGTGCACGAACAGTCCATGAGCTTTCGAGATATGACCTTCTGATATGACCTATTCAGTCTGCTAATCAGGCCTTCACACAATTTTCTCTAAATGCGCTCATGCGCCATGAGCATTTACAACGTAATAGTTAAGTGGGATGTCTCAAGTATTATACATCTTCTACCTAGATGTCGTTTTTATAATTTTCTCCGCCACTTGGTTTGGACCTTCGTTTTTCTCTCTTAGACAGGCCGAAATCGACCACCAATCAAAAGAATTATATGAAGAACAATGTGAACCCACCGGCTTCTTCCTCAGTACGAGTTCCTTGGTGCCGCAACGCACGTAGTAAGTCGGATTCGATTGACCATGACCGAATCTAAGAAAACCCCTTTTTTATTCCAATGTTTTCAGAGATTTGACGTCATAAATAGTTGTTTTCAAACCGACAAGTATTTGATTAGTGGAGTATTTGATTAGAAGGCACAAACCTTCTCAGCTCGAAATCCTCCTCTCCCTTGCACAGCACTCCGAGTTCCTTGGCCAGGAATTGACGCAGTTTAGTCTCGTCCAGTTTCTCCCCTGAACAAAAAATATTATTCCTCCTATTACAGATAATCAGTTCAATGCATTTTTACCGATTGTCACTCTAATTTTTTTCAACCAAAGCTTTTTACTTGGGAGCAGTGATCTCGTCTCTGCCGGCAAGTCCAGCTTGAGTCCCAGGAGCTTCTCGAGCTCACGCAATGCACTGTCCGGTGCTTCGACCTTATTATTATATTTAATACATGATTAATATTACATAAGCCCTCAAACAGTACAATCCACTAGCCCATAGCGACTTTCTACAATTAATGAATGCAATGAAACACATTGAGCTGTACGTATGACTATAAATTTTCTAAAATGATTTACATTGTTATTAAATATTGCTTTTCCTGGTTATATTGAAAACTCTTTTTAACAACCTACCGGGTATGGGTATTTCCCGGCCCCGGCCCCGGCCCGTGTTTGGGTATTTCCTGGCCCGGCCCGGAACGTACCGGCCCGGGCCGGGGCCGCCACGCAGTCTTAGATTTTTGGCAAAGTATCAAATTTCACATTTTTGCGCTTTTTCTCGCTTCTTCCATTTTCGTTTTTTCACGATTTTTGCGCTTCATGTGGGCAATCCTTTCGTTTTTTCGTATTAATTTGTTTGAGAAACCTTTCGGCGTTGCGATTGAGCCCTTTCGACACGAAATCTTTTTAAAATTCAGTAATGTATGGGGAACTGTGGGACTGTAATGAAATTGTTCTTGATTCTTTGTGATCCCAAACTGCAGGAAGCGCAAAAATCGTGAAAAAACGAAAATTGAAGAAGCGAGAAAAAAAAGCGCAAAAATGTGAAATTTGGCACTTAGCCAAAAATCCCAGAACTGCGTGGCCGGGCCGGTTCGGGCCGGGCCGGGAAATACCCAAACACGGGCCGGGGCCGGAAAATACCCATACCCCAACCTACCTTGATAGCCTTCATTCCCAGCGCGGCCGCTGCTTTGCAATTGGGTCCGAGATCATCAAGGAAGACTGTGCGACGGGGGTCGACCTCAATGATGGAGATTATGTTTCAACCATTCATTTTACTTTCTGGGGAAACAAAATATCGGTGGTCAGTTCGGCTTAAGTGAAAATTTTTGTTCTAGATTAAGAAAAACCATTTGCCTACATTTTTAGAACATGAAGATACCTTCATCTTTTCAATGGCCATTTTATAGATCGGAGCCTCCGGTTTCCTCAGTTCCACCCTGCACGACTCGACGATAACGTCGAATAGCGAGTAGAGAACTGCAACCAGGAGTCAATATGTTTCAAAGGCAACCAGGCGCGGTTATGTTTCAGACTCATCCCGATTTGATTATGTTTCACGATCTTGTCACCTGGAGGAATCGTCGGCAGACTGTGCGCCCTGTCGAACCAGAAGTTGTTCGTGATGAGGCCCACCTTGATCTTCTCCGCTTTGAGAACCTGACATTCGTAATTTTAGCAAATTTTCACTATTTTGTAGATTTGATCATTCGCGTGTGGTTCTCAAGGTCAATTTGGGTCTAAAGCTACAATTCGTGATGAAAACAGGAGCGAAGAAGCAAAAAAATCAGCAAAACGAGACTTTGATAGCATTGATCATCCGAGGGAAGAGAAGTTTTTCCATGTGGTCCATGCCCACGGAGAAGAATTTGATCGTTTCGACTGAGGTGTCGTGCTGAAACATAGTTTCTTGGTCACTAAAATTGAGCTGAAAGTCAGTCAATATATATTGTGCTTGAAACAAATATGAAATCCTTCTGGTGGCCAATGAAACGATGCTATTAGCACGTAAATTGGAGAGATCTGAAGTTCAGATTCTGAACCCTGTTACTGGGAATATCCGTCAGCTTGATCTATGTGAACTCGATTCTACTAACAATTAAATATTCTTAAATCATGGACTAGTGTTCGATATGCATACGATACGGACATGTCCAAGACGAGATAATTGTGAAAATTCTCTGGCGCTTCTGAGCTCACCCTTCTATTGTAGATGTGGGTGAATAGGGGTTCGAAGTCTTCCGTGGTCAGCTTTCCCGTTTCGAAGAGTCTAAAAAGGACTTGAACATAAAGAACAAAAACACACTAACATCAGAATAGTTATCAAATTTTTAATTTCAGGAAAAATGCTCAGAACGGTACCGTAATTCCTCCTATGTTGTGTTTCAAGACATTTTTTCTTCATGTAACCCTTTCTGAATGTATGGCCACGAAGTGCTTTTGAAACACATGTTAAATGGCGATTCATTGATAGATAACCGACGAAATATCATTCGAGCTATCAAATTTAGCGGCGAATTATAATGTTCGCATAAAATCAACTAGGTTTACATGCACGCTAAGGATGTGTTTCGAAAGATTTTTCACGTCGGACCCTCATTCGACTAGAAGTATGCCCCGTTGCCTGCACCTGAAAGCACGGTGAGCGTCCTTATCGTTGATTATGGTGTCCAGAAGAGATCCAGGGTTCAGCTTCATGTTGCTCTCCACAACTAAAATAAATCAAAAATTTCATTTTTGTGATAAAAAAGAATTTGTCAAATTAACCTTTCCACAGCTCCGGAGGCTGCGGAATGAGCACACCTCCCAAATCGAAGAACACTGCATCGTATTGCCGCTGAGACGATGACATCTCAACTGAAAATTCATAATTCAACAATTGCAGTCACTGTTCAATTGGAATATATTGGTACGCGATCATACCGAGCGGTTATTGAGAGCATAAAAAAGGGCATAGTATAAATTGTTAGTGATAAATAAATTGGAAATGCTTATTGACGATTATTGAGCGTTATTTTCTCATATGTCATTTTTATCGCAAAAAACCAGTGAAAGTGTCAATTTGGAACCAGTAATGTTAAATTCACGCGAAAACAAAATGAAAGTGAACAACAAGAGGGCGCCTTATCACTGCGTTAGAGCGAAGGTTCCTCTTGATGGAAGGAGATTGGAGGGGGGAGAGAGTGACAATAGTGCGGGTGTAAGAAAGAGAGCGCCGGGTACGGGAAACAGTGTATTTTGTGGCTACTCGCGATACTCTCGACCCTTGAATGCAGTTTGTAGCCTTCTCAGTCCATTGGAACACGAGAGACGCACGTTTTCGCTCTAGGTCACACAGATGGTTGACACGGATCAATGGTAACAATTCTGAAACCAAAGGCCCTAAAATGTGTGTTTTTCAACAATAACACCACATTTAGGCAAACGCAGGTTTTTGCAAGTTTTCAGTGCCCTAATCTTGTCCAGGGTTGATCTGAGACGCTGCGCACATGCCATTGATGCCTGAGTCCTCTATTTCACATCCTCTATTTCAAATCCAGTCATTGTGATTATATTGTGTCGAATACTTCGAGGGTTGTTCCAGCATGAATATTAGGGTTTCTAAATAGGGAGTATAGTGCATTCGTCTGCTGTCTGATGCCCGAGGAGCGGTTGTATGTTGCATGAAAGAGACAACCACTCCTCGGGAATCAGACAACATACCAATGCACTCTACTCCCGATTTAGAAACCTAAATGAATATGTTCCACGAATACTGAAAATCGCAATCACTGATTGTTGACCATTAGGATGGCGTTGTTTTTGCAAACATGTAAACATGTACATACAATCAGTTAATAGTTAAAAAAATTCATTGTCTTGAGGAAAGAGTCTACATTATGAATTTTATCGACAAATCATATACAAAGAGTTGTCATGTCGCCGTGAATATTATATTTGCATATTTACAAAGCGTGGGCTAGCAAAAAATGGGAAACTCTAAATTCCTTTGTTCAGTTTAGAGACGACTCTTGAGCTCCATATTGGCCACGGATTCCCAGTGCACCTGAAAATGAATTATCTTTTTTTGTATAATATGATTGTTAAGCATCACATCTGACCTGTTACTATTGCCTATATATTAGGTTGGGGCATAAGTTCTGTCAGGTCTGCACTTCACACCGATATCTCCGTTCAAACTCATGATAGCTTCTATCCATAATTATCGTAGACTCCCCGCTAAAGATCTCATTCGTTGCCGCCATCACGATCTTATGCCGTGAAAAAGAGCAGCGGCACGATTTTTCAAAGTTGGTCGATTTTTCGAACTCGCGCGTTTTTGATCCATTTTCGGCACTCATTCATTCGTCCTAGCTCAGCGAGTAGAGCTAGCTCGAAGGTGTCAACAGACAAAATATAGCCTGCTGAACGTCCGATAACGATGAATTTTCTCAGTGTACAATTCTCAATTCGCGGAGATACGATAGTGTAAAAACCCGAAAACTTTTCTGCGTGCAGCTTGGGCCCTGTCATCAGTGAAACGATGAAACAACAGTACACAAAAATGAGAGCGAGATTCGGCTAAAAATTAACAAGTGTAGCAGGTGTATTATTGTGGTAAACGGAGTTGAAAGTCAGCCTCTATATGTTGAACGTGAAACCTATTCAAAATCAAGGCTAATGGTCAGATAAACGATGAAATAGCGCGCAACTTTGAGAGTGCACAGTCGTCATCCGGTTGGAGTGAGTGTACTCGGTATATCAAATTCGTTTTCCACAATGATAACAGTTCAAGTGCAATTCAGAATATTCTGAGTCATACCTCATCCGGTCCATCTGCAATTCTCAAACTTCTCGCAGATATTCACAGTGCGGACAGGGGAGTGTCCATCGTGACTCCACGACCACCTTAAGGTTACAATAATTATCTTCATTGTGCGTTAGCCGCATCAACAAGTCATAATGGAAAAAAAATATTTTTAAAGTACGTCACTACAAATTTAGCAATAACATGATAAAATTGAAAATGTTATAAATCATGAGACAGTTGTGATCACTGTACACGTGTGCATATTTTGAGCTGTGCAGCCTGGGGACGACGATACAAACAATGTTCACCTTGCATCTGAATGGCCCTGTCAAGCACAATCTGTGCCGTGTTTGGAGCGACCACTTTGATCATCGCAATCTCCTTGAGGGCACCCTGAATCGTTAGATCTTGGTAGTATCGGCGGTGATCGTTCGTTGGTCCGCTCGACGTCGACATTGAGGATATCCTCTTGTATTATGATAACTTTTTTTTTGGTTAATCTAGGGGATGAAAACCATCTGTTTTTTTTGTAAAACTTGTTTTCAATTATGATGAACTGTAAGCTGCTCATTTGAGCTGCACTAATATTATACCAATATCCATTGATTGCAGGTAGATAACATTGTCAGCAGTGCCTACCTTGGCACCGACTGTGTCAATCATGTGCGCTGCTGACAGGACGAGCAGACGCGCCTGTTGCACCTGTATTGATTGGTTGTTATTGATTGATTGGGGGTTGGGCACCAAAATATTTCGGGGCAATTTTTAGAAAGATAACAATTTGTGTAATACCTCAATTCTCGACTTGGCAATATCCTTCCTGATCGAATCGAACTGCGCCAGTGACTTGCCGAAGGCAACTCGTGATTTGACAGAAAATAGGACACCAAGTAAGGATCAAATTCAATCAGCCCATTTTCCTTGGCGAAAAATAGTAAATTTAGTTCCTCAATACGTTGAATAATGCTTACTCTCTCCTTCATGATGTCAATCGCCCTCTCTGCATGTCCGACGAGTCTCATCGCGTGGTGAATTCTGCCTGGACCCAGGCGACCCTGTAACATACTGCTTGTGACAACTGGACATTCGCGCTGTAACAGTTATATAAGCGCATGAGTCAACACTTGACGCGATTGCTTCCGTTTTTTTTGTATCATTCCCTCATAGAAAACCGCGCGGCGGATAACAGACACTATCTGACTGCAGTGAGATAGCCTTGGCACAATCTCAAAAATCGACCCCAACTCAAACTTTTTATCTTGACTAAGTCGACCATGCTGAGTTCAAAAATTAATATATATATGTCTGAAAATGAGTTTGAGAGGTAGGAAAAATCGGCAAAGTGCGTACTCGGAAAATCTAACTTTTTTCCTAGGCATTCAAACAAAAAAAGTATAGTGATTCTTGATCGTCTCGACGAGATAAGACTTTTTATAGTTGGGACAGCGTCATGAAAATCAAAACTGACGAAGTTATAGGCATTTGTTTCCGAAAAATGGCCGCCCTGAAATTTTTTTGGCTTTTTAGTCTTTTAGGACATAGTCTTTTTTGGCCATAAAACACCCAAAAAACGACTATGTCCGAGAAAAATAACATGACTTCCGATGACATCCTGTTTTCTCAACGGAAATCGATAGAGGAAGTCAGGACGAGCATTTTATTCCCCTGGCACTTTTTCGTTCATATTCATATTCGCGCGATCAACGAAAGTGTCGAAAACCAATGGGAACACTGGGAGTGAAAATGTAGAAGAACGAAAAGGCAAAACAAGAGCAGCATCCAACGTACGCTAACAGAACACAATTTACAGATTAGGAACCCGAACAGTCCTAACCTTTAACTAGAAAAGGATAAGGGATAAGAAGGCTGTATTCACTGATCCGTGAAAGGAAAAGCAATTACTAAGTGATTAAAAGGTATGATATCTGTGTGATAAACCAAAAAATTTAAAATATATCTAGTACGTCTTATGAAAGAGATCGTTACTTCGTTTATGATCCTTTCGGTAATAGAAGTACGTGTTGTTAAAATTCGAATGATAATGGAGGCAGACGAGAATATTGATTTGAATGATCTATCCTTCCTTCCATAATCGCCCAGTCCAGCCTTGTCGACGTTGATAGAATGAATATTGGCGAGTACTTGGATGATGTGCCGCCAGGACTCTTTTCTGAATTGCTATGTAAATTCATTGGCATTGTCTCGAGAATCCTGAAGTTTAATTTACGTTTGACAACGATCATATATTGGCATTGTCTCGAGAATCCTGAAGTTTAATTTACGTTTGACAACGATCATATATTCTGAGTAGAACTTCAAGCTCGGTATGAATATGCCAGAAGAAAACGAAAAAATGAATGAATCTACCTCTCCTGCACACTGGCATTGGGCATGTTCGAATCGGGACACAGACGACCGCGGACGTAGTCCATCACGTAGAACGGACTGTCGAGGAGGCTGAATTGTGTTGTTAAAGAAGCCGCAAAGGAAGATTGCGGAATCGCCTCCCGAAGGAGGATTCAATATCTTGGGAAGAGGAGAGAGTTAGCGGAAATGAGAGAGCGCAGAAAAACAGTATTGATTCCTCTCCCGGGAGACGCTTCCGCGATCTCCATTTACGGCTTCTTTAAAGTTTCATATTGCCAAGACATTTATTTGCCTTGTGGGAAACGCTGCGTAGACTCGTGGCTACTTCAACATAACTTGAAGATTCGGAGCTATTATGTTATTCAGAACTATGCGACAGGACAATAACAGTAATGATGTGCAGTGCTAGACTATTTATATGCTTCACGGAAGGAATTCAACTTGGGCAAATCCTATGCATGTATTGAAGAATCATGGCGCCTACTCAAAAACATTTATAAACAAGTATAATTTAGTCTGGAAGAGGTTACAAAATAAAATTCATCATTATAAAACACACCTCTCGTTATAAATCAGAGCCCTCGGCATCGATACATTGCTCCTCTCCAGTGCCTTAATGACTCTATACTCGCGATCCACTTGATGCGCCTTGGGGAGGAGGGAACCGACCTGAAAAGAGCAAATGTAGCGCAATAACCATGAACTTGGCAGCTGCGCCACCAGCTTCGGCTCATATATCTATATTCTGGTGCAAATATCATTTGTTTTTCACTGGGCAAACGATGGAAAGAGATGATAACTCACTGGTTTCTTCCTCAGCACCAGCTCCTTTGTGCCACAGCGCACGTAGTATGTTGGATTTGACTGCCCGTGACCAAATCTAAACTTCAACACTTTCAAGCGATTTGCTCTTCATACTCTCTGCTAATGTAGTGTGAGTAATTGCTTCAAATTTGTAGAGCCCCGTTAAAAAGTGACAACTCACTCCAGTCAGATACTGTCTGATAAGAATGACGACAAATTTACCGTTTTTGAAACTCTGCCAGGATATATCTCATCTCTTTTCAAAAAAAATATTATTGAAGCTACGGCAGGTTTTTAAAACACATTTGAGCGAAAATCTTTAAAATGGGATAAAAGGGGTGCAGACGGATTGAATTTTCCTGCATTCATTTACATCCTTTCTTACCCTTCCCTCCTTTACCACTCTTCTCAGAAATATGGCGACTTCGCAGTGAGGATGTGCTGCGTTGGACGTGAACCATTTCCTCGAATTGATCACGTACTCGTCGCCAACTCGGACCACAGACCCCTAAATTATATTAATTTTCTTTTTTTCAGGCCGAAGTTTGTGAAATGAATTGACTAATTTTACTACAGAAATGTTGTAAGAATAGGAAATTAACCTGAATTTTGCAAGCTCGAATAACCAAAAATGTTCTAATGATGGCTGCGCAATGTTTACCTGTATATTGGATGCGTCTGAAGATGCGACGTCGGGCTCGCTCATGGCGAAGCAGGACTTGATTTTTCCCTCGAGCAGAGGAGTCAACCACTTGGATTCTGTAGAATATTCATGTGTTGAGAGTAGGGTGTCGCATTCGGCAACTTTAGTGCATTCGTCATTCGCGCAATCTCAGCGGAGCTGTTGTCTGTTACATGAGAGAGAAAACCGCTCGCTGAGATTTCGGGAATGACGAATGCACTAAAGTTACTGAATGCGACACCCTAGTTGAGAGTTATCTATCGCCCTATCTTACTAAGTTAGTTAGTTAGTTAGTTGGCTAGTTGAACAATTTTCGTCAACTTCATTTACTCCATTGCTTGCATAGAGCCCGGTCGGTTAAATTCCTGATTTGTATATCAAATTTGGTCCATTCAATGACCGGGCTCTATGCAAGCAACGGAGTAAATGAAGTTAACGAAAATTGTTCAACTAGCCAACTAACTAACTAACCAACTAATAGTGAAGGCAAAATGAGTGGGAGAAGTGCATTCCATCTCTCTACGTCTCGTTCAACCGGTCGTATCTATACACCAGACACGACCGATTCAACGAGGAGCAGAGAAATGGAATGTACTTCTCCCACTCATTCTGCCTTCACTACTAACTAAGTAAGTAAGATACTAAGTAACTAAGTAAGTACCTCTCCTGAGTGCTTCCGTCATCCTTCTCACCCGTTTTAGCGAACGAAATACGCATGCGCAATGACAAAGTTTGTGAGTATAACTATTATATTTTAAGTAAAAATATACTTATGGTGCGGTACGGCCACTCTGTCAAATCGAATTGGTACGTGATATGTTCAGGCGTTTGGGCAATAAAAGCGTAAATCTCACTCTGATCCTCGGTCCCGTACTTGATCAACACCTCCATGTCTCCTGTATCGGGCGCTTGGCAGTTGAAGACCTGTATAGTAGGGTGTCGCTGATGGTGACTATATTGACAGCCGCCATTTCGAACCGTCCAATTCCACTCTTATCGGTCATCACTCACCTCTCAGAGACAACCGCTCGGAGTGGAATTAGGCGATTCGAAATGACGGCTGTCAATATAGTAACCATCAGCGACAACCTACTGTATAGTCATGCTTTATTTTTTAAACCATCAAAAGCAACAGCAACATTACCTACATCATCTCGGGCTCATTTTACAACTTGTCTCATGGACTACTTTCTCCAAACTAAAGGTAACGTGCGAAAATTAAATGTGCATCAGCTTCAGTATATCACAGCTAATGATTTTACTAAGCAAGCGCATTAAGACTACATTACGAATAATTTAAAGAATATCAGACTTCTGGTGCGAGAAGACATCTTCCCGTTAATTCGCAAATGTGCGCATACTCAACGTTGGTCAGACCCGCGCCATACTTGTCTTGTGGATCGATGTAACGAGAGATGAAGAGATTCCAGGCGCCTGAATAAGTTTATTTTCAAATTTTGCAATATTTAATGGTTAATTTTTTTATCCAGACATCTGTATCACAACTATGAAGTAAACATGTAATTGTCATCTTATTATTTTATAATAAATTGATTATATTTATAGTGTGAAACGAATTCGATCACACTGGATGGAGTAAAAGTTATGAAAACCATGCGAAAAATGCAATGTTTTTTCAGTTATGCATCGTGTTTCATAATAAAGCCGCCTTTGTTTAGCAGACTATATCTGTTAACACAATAACCAACCCTGTGCCTTCGCCTTCTCCTTGATCTTCTCCATCGGGGGAAAAACTCTATGCTCGTTGGCCGGATCTGCGTAGAACTTGACTGCGTTTTGTTTCAGTTTTTTTTTATTATTAATTTTTAAATTTATTTTTCAAATTAAAAAAAATTTTTTTTTTTTTTTTAAAAATTATTTTCAAAAAAAAAAAAAAAAAAATAATGCCTCATGCACGATTGCGTACAGTTTCTTCGCCTTCTCGGACATCTCCGATGGCAGAAATGTGAGCTGGCCTGAATATGCAATTGCGCCGTTGGACTAAATCAAATGGAACCAAAAACGATCAATCTTACCGATCGATATTATCTCCACGACAAGGTTTTTCCACCATTTGGCAGGTATTTGCATATGTATTTCAAATTGTAAATATTGTATATGAGTTTCGAAAATTTTCGAAACTTTCAATTTTGAACTTCGAGCCTAATAATTTATATTGTTTCAAAGTTAGAACAAACCTTGATAGCCTTGATTCCAAGTTCTACGGCTGCCTTGCAGTTTGGCCCCAGATCATCGAGGAAAATAGTACGACGAGGGTCGACCTTAAGTGAGTTCATATGCTCTCATATGCATCAACGCATCTTTATATTTTCCGAAATAAAGGATGATTATGGTCATTCCGATTTTTTCGTGTTAGATCACGGCCAACTCCACCTCACGAATGTGCCATTCCATATAGAAAACAGTAATAAGAACCTTCATCTTATCAATTGCCATCTTGTAGATTGGAGCCTCCGGCTTCCTCAGTCCCACCCTGCACGATTCGACGGTCACGTCGAAGAGTTTGTAGAGAACTGCAACCGGGTGTGGTTATGTTTCAGACTCGGTTATTTTTCACGATCTTGTCACCTGGAGGAATCGTCGGCAGACTGTGCGCCCTGTCGAACCAGAAGTTGTTCGTGATTAGGCCCACTTTGATCTTCTCGGCTTTGAGGATATAAAATTTTTTTTGTACGAACGCGGTTTACTAATCACAGAGTTCACGATTAAAATTACGCAAAGGCTAAAGATTCGCTCTCAAAACAGGGTGAACACCTTACAAGACCGAATTTAGGATCCAGATATGTATTATTGCTATTAGATACCTTGATAGCGTTGATCATCTGAGGAAAGAGATACTTCTCTATGTGTTCCATGTTCATTCCGACTGAGAAGAACTTGATGGTATCAGCAGATGTTTTGGGCTGAATATTGTTGCATAAGTAAGTCGACCGGTGAGTAAGATTGCGCGGCCATCGGCCAAAAGGAGTGTCTGTAGTATGAAACACATATATATTACGCATATTAACTAAAATGTTGCTCTAATCTATTTATCGCATTGCTGAAACATATCCCGTAACGACGAAACAGCACGTAAAAATGAGAGACCAGGATGGCATCAAGGTGTGAGACGCGTACTAGGAATAACAGTTCAGATAGGATGCAAATACATGAATAACGCTCAGAGACGCTCCTCACAAACTCTTCTCACCCTTCTGTTGTAGATGTGGGTGAACAGTGGTTCGAAGTCTTCGGTGGTCAACTTTCCCGCTTCGAAGAGTCTAAAATAATTGATGCATCGAAACAATTTTTCGTTCCCAAAGGATTTATATTATGCCCCTTCTTTGTTTTGCTTCGAAACATATTTACTCATGGTTTTCATTAGAACAATATTGATATTGGTCATCTTCAGAATCCTACCTGAATACACGCTGAGAGTCCTCATCGTTGACTACGGTGTCCAGAAGTGATCCAGGTGCAAGCTTCATGTTGCTTTCCACAACTAAAAATTGAATTATCATTATTATTTTCATTAGGAGAATGGTTGTCAATATTTTAAAGGACAAACAGAACCGTAGAATATATGGAACAAACCTTTCCAAAGCTCCGGCGGCTGCGGAAAAAGCACACCTCCCAAATCGAAGAACACTGCATCGTATTGCCTTTGTGAAGAAGTCATCTCAACTGAAAGCGTTTAAAAATAATCTTTGATTATGTTTTCATTCAAAGAATAGATCAGTAATACAACTTCGACTACGAAGATACATGAGAAATGGCATATCGCTCGGATGTTCAAGTAGTGACATTTCATTTTAACGCCGAAAACAATGACTATGATCATTTGTGCGTCTTATCACTGCGTTAAAGCGTAGTGTTCTTCCATGGACGGAAAACACCAAGAGAGTAGAGACAAGGTCAATTTAGGAGACGTCTGATGCAAGGAAGAGACGGGACAAGTGTATTTTGTGGTTACTCTCGACCCCCGGCATGTGCAGTTTGTAGTACAGCCCTCTATTGGAACACATGCGCTGCACGATGTTGCACTTGGTCACAGAAGATGGTGACATGCAAGCGTTTCGTTTTGCAAGTGGATCTCCATATTGGAATTTTGGTCCTTCAGGTGCAAATCTTGATCGCACATGAACTGCGCCATGAACTTTTGCGCAGCAATGGTGTAACAGCTAGGCAGGCAAATCAGGCTCAACCTTGCAGAAGTCTATTATGCATTAGTGTGGCCTCTTCCTCAAGGATATCGCTCATTTTGTCCACTTTTAAGAAGATAAAAACGTCGGCGGTCACAACTCGAGCACAAGCAACAGATGTCTATTTAGGATCCAACGCACTGTCAACAATGAGAATACTACACACATTGCGAACTCAATTGTCGCACATGGAGCCACATCTCGAACGAGAATAGAGCACGCACGGTGGAAAACAACTGTGTCATAAACATTAGAGCCATAATGGCGGAATGTACATTCAACATTCCCCGGATCATGTGTCCATTTCACCATTGTGGCGCAAATGGCGCGAGCACTTTTACAGCCAATTTTCCAACCTGCGCATGTGAAATAAGGTTGGATGTTTGGGCTCGACATCAGTTATGTTTCACTGATCCCATATATCTTAATTGTTATAGCTTTCGTGAAAGATAATCGATCTCGTAATCCAAGTGCAAGCCCATGTTATCGAACCATCTAGGCTACCATTTCAGTTTTATTATGCATCCCAACTGAACTGTTGCTCAAGCGTCTATATCTCACAGTTGAAACCTATTCCAAAACGACGAAATAGCACGTAAAAGTGAGAGACCAGGGTGGCATTCAGGTGGGAGACGCGTACTAGGAATAACAGCTCACAATGGACGTTTTTGGACTAGTTATGGCGGATCCATTCCATATGTATATCTTTCGAGAGCACTTGGGGGGAAACCGAAGAATCCACTGTCAAATTTTCAGGCAGCCCTCTCCTGGACGGAAAATGGGCCAGAATATGTCAAAAAATCGATATTTTCAAAACAGCCCAAATGATATATCATTCGATAGCGCATAAAAAGTTGAGTAAAACGCACCTAATTTTAACCTCTGAAAAAATCCTTGTGAGAAAAAATGGAAAAAACCTACTTTTTGAGCAATTCTTTTTGGATAACACATTATTATTGGATTAAAGTGTTCCGGAAGCTTCAAAAGCCGTTCTCGAATAACTCGTTTAGTTTTCATTTTCACGTTTTGCCGTAAGCTTGTTTCACGTTTTGCCGTAAGCACAAAGTTGTTCGTTTCGTCAAGAGCATCAACTTTCATGTTGGTAGTATTTCATAAAAATGAAAACGGAAGGAGTTATGGGTTGTGCGGAAATGGCCTGCGCGGAAGGGTCTTGTGCAGAATTGTCTTGTGCAGAAGCGTCTGTGCGCAAATTTCGTGATCCAGAAATAAAATATGTTTCACACACTGCATATAATAGTGCGTGAAATATGTTTATGCCTGTTATCCGACGCAAATCGGAATGGGGAGGCATCGGAGCCATCTTCCCAAGCAGGCTTACCCAATAATATATCTCCTTTACACGATCAGAATTTCAGGCGATATCCTACTTCCAAGCATTCGTTTCTGCATGGATAGTAATTTCGAGTCTCCTTCGCCCGTTTGTGTACTGTTATACAAATTATGGATGGAGATGGCTCCCTTTTGGCATTGTAGGACTTGAGAGATATATTTTCCCTCCCCACGCCACAAACATCTACATTCCTCACTCGTCTTCTCAACTCGGAGCGGTTGTCTATCGCAAGTAGAGACAATCGCTCAGCGGAAATTAGACGAACGAGAACTGCATATTATTACCGTTTTTAAAACTGTAGGGCCAATGTCTAAACTCTAAGGTATCACAGTCGGGATTACAGTGCAACTGTTTTTCTTGTGCGCATTAGTGACTATTCCTTCATTTCCACATTTATTCATCAAATATGAGCTCGTAATTGCAATAAACATATTTTCAAATCGACAGAAATTGTTTCCATTATTTGAATGAATTTGAGGATAGATAGCATGACCTTCACACATTACCTTTGCATTTTTGAAGATGCATGTATTTCGGTATTCACGCAAAATCCTATATGATTGATAGTGAATCGCAATGTAACAACGTTATCGTTTAGTTTGTAACGAATTTGGGACCGAAAATAATAAATATGTCTTCGTTGAATATGTATTCGCTTATGCGATTCAGTGATTGTAATAGTTTCCCCGTTGATTGGCCTCGTGAACAATTCCACATTCCAAGTAGTTGCGTGCTTCTTCCCGCCATAGCCGTCTAATCTCACTTTCTTCGTCCATGAAGATATCAAAGCAGTCTAAAACTTGGAGTCATTCGATAAATTCATATTCAATGCACTTTTTTCTATGGTTTAATGTGCAATAAACAACCTGAATAAAATGCCGTATTTCATTTTCAGAGATTTTATAGGACGGAAGAAGAGAAATGCTGAACAGATCTGCTCGACTGTATGCAATTCGAAACTGCTCGTCCGTGAGAGAGTCGTGATATAAATGGATTTTGAGAGTGTCAGTTCCGATTTCTGAAAAATAGCATGTCATGTTGTGCAAACCACTGGGGAATGATCCAATATTCCTTACTTGTACAGAGCTCTCCATCAAAGGAAATTCCAGGAAGCTTTTTCCAGTTGAATATTTCTATAGGTCGGCGAGGTTCGCAAAGCAACTTCAGTTGCTCATCTCGGTTCAAGGACAACGTACAGTTGAAAAGTTGAAGTTTCGTGCACTTTTCGATTAGAGGTTGGATAGTCTTGAGTTGTTCAGCGGAGAGTCCATAGTGCACTTCGCACTTAAGAGAAATGCAGGGACGAGCAACTATCTGTGCGAATTCTTCAATTGTAATCCCTTTGTAGCGTCGATGAACTTTTCCCTGCCAAAGGGATTTCCCTGGCAAAAGAATTCCATTCCGGAAACGTAGCGGCTCAGTGATATTATTACGAAACAAGTGTTTGGAACTGAATATGATATCATTTTCGAATTTCCTGTCAAAATAAATGCTGCAATATTCTTTTCTCCCGTACAGTACTTTCGAGTTACGATCAATCACTTCTCGAGTTTTATGGCAAACAAGGCGCAGACTATTGAGATGACGCGGTTTCAGCCATGAAGAAACTTCAAAAAGAAGTTCAGATGGTAGATCGGTTAGCCGAAAACCTACAGCTGCAATCAACATTTTAACAAAAAAAACCTCCTAGTGATCAAACCTTGCTTTTTCGGAAGCGCGTTGCCCATGTCAATTCTTCGTTAAAGAGAATGAACGAATGAACAAGACATCAACGATCCATACAATCTTTTCTTCTGGCTGCGCCTGTATACTTTCCTCGCTCATATGAATATGTAGTATGTGATTTGCATTGAGGAATGATAAGAATGACCCTCAAAGTCAATATGAATCAAAGGCCGAGTTGACATCACAAGATGTTTCTTCTGGGCTTTGCCTTTACACAATTTCTCCCTCTCTGACGCATTTTACATATGAGTTGTATTGGGGTATAATCAGAACAACAGTTCACTTTACACGCAAAACAACATCCTATAAAATCCCCTCAATGATCAACTACTTCCAATATGAAACGAACTTCGTCAATCGAAATCTCTTGTATCTTCACTTGGGCGGAGAAAGAAAGAATAAAAGCGCCCCTGCTCTTTGATTCACCTACTATGCTTGGCAGGTTGACTACTTTATGGGTTATGTTTCAATGCTATTATATATCTATGATATACACTCTCTGAAACATAACCCATTAAACAACCTGTAGTCAAACTGCCACCCCAGATTAATCTCTTTCACCATCTGCGTCCTGCTACATACATTACGGATCCGATGAATTATGACGAAGAAGAAACGACAATAATGGACTTTTCTATTCGACTGCATGTCACCCATCCCATTAGCACAATCGTTGGTTTCATTACGATAATTGTCATGTCAGAGGTGACTGTCACAGCCAAAGAACGCATTTTAGAATTTCTAACTTCCCCAATCTTATCGTCCATCGAATTGAGAGACGACCGCTCCGACGAAATTGGGGAGGTTGGAAATTCCATAATACCTACCCTAATCATAACAGTTCGCTTTCACTTTTTCCGTCCTTTCCATATATCCGTCTGTCTTCCTCTCCACTATCATTGTGCTATTGGCCGAGTAAGTGCATTCGTTCTATCGAATTCTTCGCTGTTTGGTCGTCTCTCATCGGAGAAGGACGATCGGGTAAAGTCGGCAGTAAAGTGCATTTCTCATTCGTCTAATTCGTTTGTCTATCAAAAATAGATACAGACGCTCAGCGGAAATTAGACGAATGAAAAATGCACTTTACTACCGAACCCTACTTCCTAGCATCCTCAGTTGAAATTCATGTAAAAATATTAGGTTGCGCCATAAGTTCTGGCATATACGCTTTTCACATCGATATCTCCGTTCAAACTCATGATAGCTTCTATCCATAATTATCATAGACTCCC
>JACMIF010002430.1:0-15990 GCA_014805445.1 Diplogasteroides magnus | reverse complement strand
TATGCGCAATTATAAGAATTTAACTGTGACATTTTCTGCAGATACATTCCGATTACCACAACGGTCGTCAATTTCGCATTGAGAAAAGAATTCAAGCAAACGCTGAGATCCGTGTTACAAACTATGGGAATGTGAGCTGAAAATTTCATTAGCAGGCAATTAATGGTAATTTTAAGTGCGAAAAGAAACGTCGTGAAGCCCGAGCCAGCAATTCAAAATGGAAAGCACTTCAGTGACATTTGATTTATTGTTCTTTTTATTGTCTATAAAACATTCACGTTTTTACGAAAAAATGTTGTACATAAAAATTAACGACAGTTTATTTAACGACAGTCTATCGATCGTCGATGTTCACTTCTGCCGTTCACAAATGAAAGGAAGTGCTTCATCCCCACACTCAATCGTCTCCCAGTATCCATCATTTGCACGCATTCTTGTGCAACTTCCAATGTCCGCGTTTGGATTGTCTGAAAGAATGCTAATGGATTAGTCATTCTTCAACTGAGCTACGTAAGGTACAGTATTTGCAAGCATTATCAAAGCACTGTCAGTAATTGATTCAGATTTTACCTTCATAGAAATAGGTGAAGTCCAGCATTGTCCCATCGCTCCACTCCCAGTCATTTGACTTCACAAACTTTAGTCCAATGTGGATGCCATTCAGAAAACCGTTTCCAATTGCCGTTCGGCGGATGAAGTTGTTTTCCTGAAAAGATGGATGAAATTTCAATACGATATTGATTCGGGTATTTTCTGATCTTTGGAGAGCTTCGACAGTTTGAAATTCTCAGCCAGTTTGCACTTCCGATACTCATTTGAAAAAAAAATTTTCTGCGATTTATGATTTCAGTCCTTTTTTTCTCGCGTCCTTATACATTGTGATAGTCATATACGTAAATAGGCAACCATCTCACCTCTCCCGAATTGATCGATGCCAAATGTGCGCCGATGCCCACACAGATGCTTTCAGCAGCAGACCACGTCTTTGCATCAGGGAAAACTTTGAGACACTTCGATGTTCCGGGCTCTACTAGATCCAAAAAGCCACACGTACCACCTGAATTTATTATTCCGTAGACAGGTACCTGATAACATTATATTTAATTTCAAACAACATGTTTCCTACAATTCAACTTTTGCCTTCTCTAAAAATATATTTGGAGTAAACAACTAATATACTTGCCCATCGATAACATGTGCTGTAATAGAAGAATAATTACTTACTTGAGATAGTAGTTGTGGCTGATGCAACACTGGACGTGGATGCTCCAAAAGTGGAGATTGATCGTGTCGCGGTTGTCGGTGCAGTGGAAGGCCTATCTGCAAGATGCGGAAAGTAATAAAAAAAAGGAACAAGCAGTTCCTATAAAGTTGATTTGGCTTTTTCTTTATTGTGAATTGAATTCATTTGCGATTACATAGTGTTCATTTAGACACAAGCTTATTTGGACATTTTCATGGGCACCAAGCATAGATAGCATGCCAATAATAATTTCTTGTGAACGAAAATGTCCTCAGTGATCGAAAATCGCTGGAACAATTTTGTGGAAAAATATTAATACCAGAAGTTGAAGTGGTGGAAGTAGTAGTCGGGCTAAGGCTGGAAGTAGGACCAACAGTGGTGGATGCTTCTTCAGAAGTGATTGATGGCGTGGAGAGTACATCTGAAAGATATCTATGTAAATATGTGTTAGGAAAGCATTAATGTTTTCCATTATCAACTGCAGTTCTGTACATTGATAACGAAAATACTAATTGTTATTCATTTTCGGGAGAATAACAACAGCGCTGTGAATGATCCGCAATATTTCCATGTGTTCTCAAGAACTTCTGATACGGTACATAAATGCGCTTGTCATTCGGCTCATCGAACCTAGCCACAACTTTTCCGTGGAGATTAGGCGAATGACAAATGTGCTTTCTTGCCGATTAATTGGAAACCACACTTCAAAATACAGGGGAAATATTCACAGGTTGGCATTCATCCAAGTATTCACCCATCCTTCCCTCACCTCGCAAGGATGGAGATTGAGAAATAAACATTGTAAACATTCTAAACATCCTTGCCGTTCGTGCGAATGGTGCATACGATGACACGCTTATGTGTTCGGTTCCTTTCCGACAGTTCCCACGTGTTGTGGAAATTGTTATCCATCATAAAGTGGCCATAGTAAGCACTGCAATCCGCGTTTGAAACGCCCGCTAAAACAATTTGTTAGCATTCCTAGGCGGTTTCTTCAAAAATTACGATATTGAAAGTTATTGTAATCAAAGGCAGTTCCATCACTCCACGTGTAATTTGTCTGCTGATCGCAGTTCAAACCAATCCAAAATTCGCCGAAATCGCTGTAGAGCCAATTCTGACCCGTGCTGGATATCGCCGCGTTCCACAGCTGCTTGTTCTCCTAAATTATCACGTGGTCAAGGATGTAACAGATAACAGGAACTGGTTCAGAATAGGTTTTCAAAAAAAAATACTTGGGATGCTAAAACAGATTGCCGTTTCCTTCAACAGGAATGTTTGGGTGCGTGCATTACTTGGCCACTGTATCTTTTCTTTTCTCCAAAGTGGTTATCTATGAGGGGAGAGACAACGGCGCCCAAGGGAAGAATAACGATTCATTGCCGATTTAGAACCCCTAGATCGCACCTCTTCGTAGTGAATGGACGGCAAACTGGCGCCAAGACCTCGGCATGTTTGTTCTGCAGTTGCGTAATTGTATGCAGGAGTAGGAAGAGCGAATTGAGTGTAGCCGCAGACGCCATCATACCACAAGTCGAAGTTGTCAGGGCATAGTGCAGTGGCTAAAGCAACATTTGTTCAAACTCGACGAACAAAACAATATATAGGTATATAGGTATAATACTAGGGGTTCAAAATGATAATAAAGTGCAATTCACGTTCGTCTGTTTTACGCAGAGCATTGTCTCCACGTTCGATAGACAACAGCTCCGAGTGGATTAGACGAATGACAATTGCTCTTTGTTATCGTTTTAGAAACTCTATTATAAACTTGCACAAGAATAATGAAATAATGGCAGTTCTACCACCGAAAATACAATATTTTTCTTACCTTGGCTCAGAATGAAGAGAAATACAGCGACCTTCTCCATGATTGTGAGTGATAAGCGTACATCAGAGAAGGAAGCCATTAATGAGTGACGCTTGGACCTTTGGACCATCAAAGATTGTGTCTTACCGCTGATAACCATCTTAATTACACTCAAAAATTGATGTTTGATGGGGATTAATCCATTTGCGCACACACACAATGGAAAAAGACACTTGCGCACCGGCCTCTATCTCTTCCAGTTTCGATTTTCATGAGTAGGTCCAACAATAAAGTTGTTTATCCATCGAGACGATTCAGAATCACTATACTTTCTCCGCATTCGACGCTTTCCCGGTACAGAACTGCGTTGTGCGCAAATGTCCCGCGCGCAAGAGTCTATGTGCAAATGGGTTGATCCCGTTTGGTGGTGATAAACATGTTAAGTGTCCGCAACAGCGATGCAACAACTGTGGACTGAGGTTACGGTAAATATCATCAAATGCGAATATATTCAAAAGAAGCCATTACTGGACAATCATGCGTGAAACATTGTTTATAATCGTTAATTATATAGGAGAACAAAATCCAGGACCATTTCGATTATTTTTGGTAAATGCCTTCATTCTTTGTGTGCACATTATTTCTTCCCGGTATCTTATCTCTTTTGCGGGGAGACTACATCACGGAAAGAGTTAGACGACGAAGCGACCGTCCGTAATGTCTCGTCGTCATTTTGAAGCTAAAAACGCTGAATAACACCATTAGGGGTTCTAAATCGGGAGTGGAGTGCATTCGTTTGTTGTCTGATTCACGAGGAGCTGCTGTCTATTGCATGAATGAGACAGCCGCTCCTCGGGAAACAGACAACAGACGAATGCACTCTACTCCCGATTTAGAAACCCTAAACACCATCACATCCGACATGGAGTTTGCCTGAAAAACTTTTGCAATAAATAAAGTTAAGCCTGATGAAAAAATACTTCAATCTGAATCTCCTATTTGGCTACAAATCACACATTCGATTGTGCATATGGAACTAGGTATGGATTTTCGAGGATTGACGTTAACACTTTTATGCAGAGAACGACTTTTGTCTGTTTATTCTCATTTTCATTATCCCATTCTATCGGTTGTCTCGATGAGCGAGAGAAAAAGATTCACCGGTGCGCACGGATGAAAAACGGTCCATATGTCGTTCCGTAGTTTTATATCTCGGTGACATCCTTTGATCTTTCCACCCACCCGCCAGATAAGCACGATCAAAGCAAGGGTTATCCATGAAGAAAGCGGCGGTTCTCTGCTTCGGCTTTCTCTTGGCATCCACAGGTAGGCAGAACTTTCAACTTCACATTAGGATTTCTAAATCGTTAGTAAAGTGCATTTCTCATTCGTCTAATTTTCGCCGAGCGGTTGTCTCTACGTTCGATAGGCGACTGTTCAGAGTGGATTAAACGTATGAGAAATGCACTTTATTACCGATTTAGAAACCCTAGTAGGCAGTTTGATCTTTCTACTTCATATCATCACTAATTTAGCAAGTGCAATATGCCCTGCAAACTTCCAATTGTGGTACGATGGCGTGTGCGGTTACACACAAGTGCATGATTCGGAATGGGCGTACAACTATGAGACTGCAATGGAGACTTGTCGAAGTATTGGAGGGGATCTGCCTTCGATTCACTCTCAACGGGTATGTCAGCGCAAGCTAATCAGCAATGACTAGGAGTTCTATATCTCGGGAACACAAACGATTTTTTTCTCTCAAAATGATCCAATCGGGTCCAAATGTGGCTCATACGTAGATCAAGTGTGTAAAAGCCACTATCCAAAAACATATCGATACCTCTTCTCGTTCGCACGCGGCAGCCTCTGGCAGGGCCTCAAAGGAGTCCACCTCTTGCCACCCCCAAAGAGGAAGTGCGCCCTAATGAAGTGGAGTTGACCCACCGAACTTGCGCGCGCTACAGTATCGGTATGCGCAATTATAAGAATTTAACTGTGACATTTTCTGCAGATACATTCCGATTACCACAACGGTCGTCAATTTCGCATTGAGAAAAGAATTCAAGCAAACGCTGAGATCCGTGTTACAAACTATGGGAATGTGAGCTGAAAATTTCATTAGCAGGCAATTAATGGTAATTTTAAGTGCGAAAAGAAACGTCGTGAAGCCCGAGCCAGCAATTCAAAATGGAAAGCACTTCAGTGACATTTGATTTATTGTTCTTTTTATTGTCTATAAAACATTCACGTTTTTACGAAAAAATGTTGTACATAAAAATTAACGACAGTTTATTTAACGACAGTCTATCGATCGTCGATGTTCACTTCTGCCGTTCACAAATGAAAGGAAGTGCTTCATCCCCACACTCAATCGTCTCCCAGTATCCATCATTTGCACGCATTCTTGTGCAACTTCCAATGTCCGCGTTTGGATTGTCTGAAAGAATGCTAATGGATTAGTCATTCTTCAACTGAGCTACGTAAGGTACAGTATTTGCAAGCATTATCAAAGCACTGTCAGTAATTGATTCAGATTTTACCTTCATAGAAATAGGTGAAGTCCAGCATTGTCCCATCGCTCCACTCCCAGTCATTTGACTTCACAAACTTTAGTCCAATGTGGATGCCATTCAGAAAACCGTTTCCAATTGCCGTTCGGCGGATGAAGTTGTTTTCCTGAAAAGATGGATGAAATTTCAATACGATATTGATTCGGGTATTTTCTGATCTTTGGAGAGCTTCGACAGTTTGAAATTCTCAGCCAGTTTGCACTTCCGATACTCATTTGAAAAAAAAATTTTCTGCGATTTATGATTTCAGTCCTTTTTTTCTCGCGTCCTTATACATTGTGATAGTCATATACGTAAATAGGCAACCATCTCACCTCTCCCGAATTGATCGATGCCAAATGTGCGCCGATGCCCACACAGATGCTTTCAGCAGCAGACCACGTCTTTGCATCAGGGAAAACTTTGAGACACTTCGATGTTCCGGGCTCTACTAGATCCAAAAAGCCACACGTACCACCTGAATTTATTATTCCGTAGACAGGTACCTGATAACATTATATTTAATTTCAAACAACATGTTTCCTACAATTCAACTTTTGCCTTCTCTAAAAATATATTTGGAGTAAACAACTAATATACTTGCCCATCGATAACATGTGCTGTAATAGAAGAATAATTACTTACTTGAGATAGTAGTTGTGGCTGATGCAACACTGGACGTGGATGCTCCAAAAGTGGAGATTGATCGTGTCGCGGTTGTCGGTGCAGTGGAAGGCCTATCTGCAAGATGCGGAAAGTAATAAAAAAAAGGAACAAGCAGTTCCTATAAAGTTGATTTGGCTTTTTCTTTATTGTGAATTGAATTCATTTGCGATTACATAGTGTTCATTTAGACACAAGCTTATTTGGACATTTTCATGGGCACCAAGCATAGATAGCATGCCAATAATAATTTCTTGTGAACGAAAATGTCCTCAGTGATCGAAAATCGCTGGAACAATTTTGTGGAAAAATATTAATACCAGAAGTTGAAGTGGTGGAAGTAGTAGTCGGGCTAAGGCTGGAAGTAGGACCAACAGTGGTGGATGCTTCTTCAGAAGTGATTGATGGCGTGGAGAGTACATCTGAAAGATATCTATGTAAATATGTGTTAGGAAAGCATTAATGTTTTCCATTATCAACTGCAGTTCTGTACATTGATAACGAAAATACTAATTGTTATTCATTTTCGGGAGAATAACAACAGCGCTGTGAATGATCCGCAATATTTCCATGTGTTCTCAAGAACTTCTGATACGGTACATAAATGCGCTTGTCATTCGGCTCATCGAACCTAGCCACAACTTTTCCGTGGAGATTAGGCGAATGACAAATGTGCTTTCTTGCCGATTAATTGGAAACCACACTTCAAAATACAGGGGAAATATTCACAGGTTGGCATTCATCCAAGTATTCACCCATCCTTCCCTCACCTCGCAAGGATGGAGATTGAGAAATAAACATTGTAAACATTCTAAACATCCTTGCCGTTCGTGCGAATGGTGCATACGATGACACGCTTATGTGTTCGGTTCCTTTCCGACAGTTCCCACGTGTTGTGGAAATTGTTATCCATCATAAAGTGGCCATAGTAAGCACTGCAATCCGCGTTTGAAACGCCCGCTAAAACAATTTGTTAGCATTCCTAGGCGGTTTCTTCAAAAATTACGATATTGAAAGTTATTGTAATCAAAGGCAGTTCCATCACTCCACGTGTAATTTGTCTGCTGATCGCAGTTCAAACCAATCCAAAATTCGCCGAAATCGCTGTAGAGCCAATTCTGACCCGTGCTGGATATCGCCGCGTTCCACAGCTGCTTGTTCTCCTAAATTATCACGTGGTCAAGGATGTAACAGATAACAGGAACTGGTTCAGAATAGGTTTTCAAAAAAAAATACTTGGGATGCTAAAACAGATTGCCGTTTCCTTCAACAGGAATGTTTGGGTGCGTGCATTACTTGGCCACTGTATCTTTTCTTTTCTCCAAAGTGGTTATCTATGAGGGGAGAGACAACGGCGCCCAAGGGAAGAATAACGATTCATTGCCGATTTAGAACCCCTAGATCGCACCTCTTCGTAGTGAATGGACGGCAAACTGGCGCCAAGACCTCGGCATGTTTGTTCTGCAGTTGCGTAATTGTATGCAGGAGTAGGAAGAGCGAATTGAGTGTAGCCGCAGACGCCATCATACCACAAGTCGAAGTTGTCAGGGCATAGTGCAGTGGCTAAAGCAACATTTGTTCAAACTCGACGAACAAAACAATATATAGGTATATAGGTATAATACTAGGGGTTCAAAATGATAATAAAGTGCAATTCACGTTCGTCTGTTTTACGCAGAGCATTGTCTCCACGTTCGATAGACAACAGCTCCGAGTGGATTAGACGAATGACAATTGCTCTTTGTTATCGTTTTAGAAACTCTATTATAAACTTGCACAAGAATAATGAAATAATGGCAGTTCTACCACCGAAAATACAATATTTTTCTTACCTTGGCTCAGAATGAAGAGAAATACAGCGACCTTCTCCATGATTGTGAGTGATAAGCGTACATCAGAGAAGGAAGCCATTAATGAGTGACGCTTGGACCTTTGGACCATCAAAGATTGTGTCTTACCGCTGATAACCATCTTAATTACACTCAAAAATTGATGTTTGATGGGGATTAATCCATTTGCGCACACACACAATGGAAAAAGACACTTGCGCACCGGCCTCTATCTCTTCCAGTTTCGATTTTCATGAGTAGGTCCAACAATAAAGTTGTTTATCCATCGAGACGATTCAGAATCACTATACTTTCTCCGCATTCGACGCTTTCCCGGTACAGAACTGCGTTGTGCGCAAATGTCCCGCGCGCAAGAGTCTATGTGCAAATGGGTTGATCCCGTTTGGTGGTGATAAACATGTTAAGTGTCCGCAACAGCGATGCAACAACTGTGGACTGAGGTTACGGTAAATATCATCAAATGCGAATATATTCAAAAGAAGCCATTACTGGACAATCATGCGTGAAACATTGTTTATAATCGTTAATTATATAGGAGAACAAAATCCAGGACCATTTCGATTATTTTTGGTAAATGCCTTCATTCTTTGTGTGCACATTATTTCTTCCCGGTATCTTATCTCTTTTGCGGGGAGACTACATCACGGAAAGAGTTAGACGACGAAGCGACCGTCCGTAATGTCTCGTCGTCATTTTGAAGCTAAAAACGCTGAATAACACCATTAGGGGTTCTAAATCGGGAGTGGAGTGCATTCGTTTGTTGTCTGATTCACGAGGAGCTGCTGTCTATTGCATGAATGAGACAGCCGCTCCTCGGGAAACAGACAACAGACGAATGCACTCTACTCCCGATTTAGAAACCCTAAACACCATCACATCCGACATGGAGTTTGCCTGAAAAACTTTTGCAATAAATAAAGTTAAGCCTGATGAAAAAATACTTCAATCTGAATCTCCTATTTGGCTACAAATCACACATTCGATTGTGCATATGGAACTAGGTATGGATTTTCGAGGATTGACGTTAACACTTTTATGCAGAGAACGACTTTTGTCTGTTTATTCTCATTTTCATTATCCCATTCTATCGGTTGTCTCGATGAGCGAGAGAAAAAGATTCACCGGTGCGCACGGATGAAAAACGGTCCATATGTCGTTCCGTAGTTTTATATCTCGGTGACATCCTTTGATCTTTCCACCCACCCGCCAGATAAGCACGATCAAAGCAAGGGTTATCCATGAAGAAAGCGGCGGTTCTCTGCTTCGGCTTTCTCTTGGCATCCACAGGTAGGCAGAACTTTCAACTTCACATTAGGATTTCTAAATCGTTAGTAAAGTGCATTTCTCATTCGTCTAATTTTCGCCGAGCGGTTGTCTCTACGTTCGATAGGCGACTGTTCAGAGTGGATTAAACGTATGAGAAATGCACTTTATTACCGATTTAGAAACCCTAGTAGGCAGTTTGATCTTTCTACTTCATATCATCACTAATTTAGCAAGTGCAATATGCCCTGCAAACTTCCAATTGTGGTACGATGGCGTGTGCGGTTACACACAAGTGCATGATTCGGAATGGGCGTACAACTATGAGACTGCAATGGAGACTTGTCGAAGTATTGGAGGGGATCTGCCTTCGATTCACTCTCAACGGGTATGTCAGCGCAAGCTAATCAGCAATGACTAGGAGTTCTATATCTCGGGAACACAAACGATTTTTTTCTCTCAAAATGATCCAATCGGGTCCAAATGTGGCTCATACGTAGATCAAGTGTGTAAAAGCCACTATCCAAAAACATATCGATACCTCTTCTCGTTCGCACGCGGCAGCCTCTGGCAGGGCCTCAAAGGAGTCCACCTCTTGCCACCCCCAAAGAGGAAGTGCGCCCTAATGAAGTGGAGTTGACCCACCGAACTTGCGCGCGCTACAGTATCGGTAAAATTGCCGTCATTCTTCTCCACAGCGTCGATTAACAGAGATTGAGAAGAATAGCGACAACTTTACCGGTTTGGAATCACTGCCAAAAACGTTCTTCTATGAACTTTGCTTATGCTTTTCCTGAATTTCAGGAAACTACATTACTTTGGAAAGTAGCGGTTGCCAGCACCGGTCAAGATTGGTACAGCAACGAACTCGGGAGCTTCTGGATCGGATTGCAATGCAGTGGAGACATGAACTACACGTGGACAGATGGAACAAACTACGACTATGGAAATTTTCTGAGCGGTCAGTACTGAAAGCTTAAATATTGTTGTTCGCTCTCCATGCCAGAGCATAACTAGCATAAATTAGCGTTGTTTCTGATTGTGAAGTTTCAGACAATTTTCAGACTTCGACTCTAATCAGAACAAGTGCAGTTCCGAATTCGCTCTTGTGATGATGAACGACAAGTCCGATAACAAATGGCGTGTGGATGTTGTTTACGATGCATGGCGCGTTATCGCATGCACTGCGCGAGATAGTGGTGAGTTGGCATACATACACCTTCAAAGTCGCAAACAAAACATAACACGCACTCTATGAGAGAATCGACATCTCGATATGACCCCTGTCCTCACAATTAGCCCGGAAAAGCTCGCTATTAATTACGGAATTCTTTAAAATGTGAAAACGAAGTACTCATATCTATTGCAATCATTTATCACTCCATAGCTGGCGAAGGGCAATGAAATGCTCATCAATGTCCTGATTTTCATTGACAACCGAGCGCCGGTTCGAAGTCGCAAGAGACTTTAGACCAATGAAGTTGAGAAATGGATCTCTCCATTCCGGCAAGACTATCATTTGCAGTGGAGACAACGTGCTAATTATTCTGAAAGGTCTCATTATGCATCGAACTAAAAACATTGTTGTAAGCGAATACGATTATGTTTCACTGCGCATATATATCAATGATATATAGCTTCCGTGAAACATAGCCAATCACTCAAACTAACTGCCAACACTATTACGTATCGAACAAAAAAATAGTGAAAAATTGTACATGGTTTGTGTGAGTGCATATAACTGAGAGAATGTGTGGCGTGTCGTTTCGTCAAATCGTTCTAAAAGCGTGATCAGTAGACATCCTTCACTTAGGATGTACATGGATAGACCGTAAATGCCAACTTGCCTCATCATCTGAAACGGTTGAGTACGGTAGTACTTGATTTGTACTTACTTTGAGTACTCTCAGGTTCTCGGCTAATTGGTATTTGTAGGCTAAGGAGTAGTTCTTTGGCAGCCGTCGGTCTAGCCAAGAATTATGTGCAGTAATTCGAGCGACAGCCACAATCGTGTAAAGGCGGTAGTTCGCGTACCAAATTAGAACAAAAAGCTGCAATTTGAAAATCAGTCAGCAATTTTCAGAGAGGGCAATACCAATATGGCAGTTGGACCGAATATCAAAGTAAATGCAAATTCTCCCATCAACGTGAAATGACCTGTACAAAAACTGGGGTTCAAGAGCATAGAGATCATATAATGCGACCTGTTATCATCATTATGGAACCAACAACAGCTAATGGGATCGAAAATGCAGCAATGAGCCATGCTACCATGCGACGTCTTGTTGATTCGTAATTCGCGGCGTAGAATGTCGCCACATATCTGTTGTATTCATGATCGCTTGTCTCCAATGTCAGTTTACCTCTCGGCCAGCACATTCACCATGACCAATTTAGTGTAGAGAATGCAGCTTTGTTGAAAGAAGAATGTGAGGATCAGAGGCCAATCAGAAATTGCATTCCCTGAATCATAATGTAACAATGGGCTGGTGGTAAGTGCATTTTCCATGGATATATAATATGAAAGCGGGGGAATGAAAGACATCAAAGCAGGGTTAGAGTCAAATCTTTTTGTGCATTGCGCGGTTGTTTTCCATACCAATAGGCATAATATTGAAATTTACCTGTAACTGTAACATAACCCAATGTGTAAAAGAGCAGAATGAAACGACTGATGTTGTAGATGATTGTGTTAATGATTTGCAGTGCGGTTATCGTTCTTAGATTTGCGTGGAGGGTTGAGACCTGAAAAATGCCTATTTAGTGTGAAATTCTTACAAAACCTACCTGACGAATAGTCATGAAGAGTACGACAGCCATGGGTACGTAAGAACAGTTAATCAGCATTTCAAACAGATAGAGGGCTGTGAAGCAGCCGCGTTGATTCGTAGATGCATCGAATTCGACGAGATAAATGCAGTGACCATTTGGCAGACGGTAAATGGGCATGGCACCTGAAGACAAAACCATGAAAAAGGGGGTGGGTGGGCGATGCAAGCACAGTGTGCGGGCGCTGGACGAAAATATCAACAAAATTTTTTTTGCATATTTTCCGAATTTTCCTCTAGGCAGAAATGATAAAAGTTATTGGACCAACTAGTAATCGTTTTGAATATTTATGGTCATCACACATACCACAAATATTTTTGTCTAATAACCTACAGCAACGACGAATGAGATTTTGTGTCAAAAACGATACTGCTGAAATGGATCGTATTACCTATACTTATAGGTTATAAATTCAGTCATGTGCGGCTCAACGTCTTGGTGCTTTTTTCTAACTTTGCTCATTATATAGAACGCGTATCATAATGCCAAGAATTAAATAATATTCTATTTTCTATAATAATATTCTATTTTCTAAATTGAGGTTGTTTTTGTCTAGCAAATATGCTAAAAGTTTTAGCGGTCAGTTTTCGAACAGAACAGCAAATGCCTCTTCATCCTATTATCAAGCACAGCAGCCTACTGACTGATCTAAATAATTACTGTACTCAGTATAACACAGTCCACAACTAGTCCAAATGAATGTAATCAATGGACAACTGACAATTATTTCGCAATTTACTGTCTGACAACTTTAACATGATTTGGTAATGATCAAAAGCCGACCTAGCGCAATCGGACATGTACATTAAAGTCTATGGGTATTGACTAGGGAACGACTAATGGAACGTTTTTCGCCCATGAGCACCGGTTAATCATTCTCTCTCGGTAAACATAGACGACCGGTCGGATGAGGACACAGACGAAAGTCGTTCCAAAAGTCGTCCCCTAGTATTGACAATCATTGCAACAAAAAGGCATAATTTCTGCCACCCTCCCATTTCTGCTAGGCCAAAGCAATGGAAAGGTGGCTAGGACTTATTGACCAATCAAATAGTTGGTAATAGAGAAAGCGAGATAGTCCATTTCCGATGAATGAGGTAAGAGAATATGACAAGCAATTATTATTCGAAGTACGGACACAGTGCATTATTGGATGGCGGCTTACCTGGTCGGAGAAAATGGCTTAGGAGCACCGATCTCGAATCTCCAACTAGGGACTGCCTCAGCAGATTCCCCTCCTCGGCGCATGTGCTTGATAGGAGAAGACCTCTACATTTACCTATACCTGGCCATTATGGATGCCAACTATGGTGTTATGACGCACATTGCCAACGCAAGTATGTACTTCGGTCAGGATAAGCGGCGACGAGCGGTCATTCTTAATAAAGCAGTTACCAAAGCGGTATTTTACACTAGAGCTTTCTTAAAGGATTGGTTCTCTTTCCCGTTTATGAAAAAATACGAAATGCAATTTCAATTTTTCACATCTCCTCACCAGAGCCGCAGCGGCATATAGGTATTGTGGGGTCCTCCGTCCCTACCAATATGCACCCATAAAGTCCTCATTTATAAATCTTTCAACGGTCGGCATTCTCAAAGGGAGCGTGATAAAAATATGACGCTATCGGTATGCCAACGCTAGCTGAATATTTGAATACGAGCTTTACTTCCTCGATTAACGATTTTAGATGCGTCAACCACTCCATCTGCTACTACAACCACGCCGACAACCGTCGTTAAGTCAACTAGGATAAGCACAACATCCAGAGTCACAACGCCTCCATTGACTACATCAGAGCCGAAAACTACTGCTTCATCCGTTAAGATAACAACAACTACCAGAGCCACGACGACAGCGAAAAGTATACTCCCTTTCACTTAGTTAGAAACATCTTTGAATGCGAATCCTACTTTCACAATGAACGATTTTAGACGTAGCAACCACTCCGCCTGCGATTACCACAGCAGAGACAACCGTCGTTAATTCCGCAAGGATAAGCACAACACCAAGAGCGTCCACGCCTCCGACACCCGAGGTGCCTGCTACCACCTCTTCCACTAAGATAACCACGACAACTGCCAGAGCTACGACGACGGCGAAAAGTATACTCTCTTTTACTATGCAATGAGACTATTCACTTTTATTTCAGAGTCGTCATGCGGTGAGTTCGAAATTACTATGCCGGGCACTTCGAAATGCCTCAAGGTCTTTGCTGATGCGAAGTCGTGGACTGAAGCAGAAAACGTGTGCTTGAGCTATGGAGCTCATTTGGCCTCGATCAACTCGGGCTTGGTTAGTTTTACGAGAATTTGAACAAAATAATTAAATATTAGGGGTCCTAAATTGGTAAATTTATCGTCATTTTTCTCCGGAGCGCGGTTGTCTATCAGGGGATAAGACTACCCCGCTGCGGAGAAAAATGACGATAAATTTGCCGGTTTAGAATCCCTGTTAAACGTTTACATTGTGACTTGAGCCACTTTGATAACACAAAGGGGACATTAAAAAGACATTTCATTCAGGAGAATGATTTCATCCGTCGTACCTCTGTGGCAAACGGGTTGATCAATGGCGTTCACATTGGTCTCCATCTTCAAGGACCACACCCTTATGACTGGATGTGGAGTGATGGATCGGACATGGACTTTACCAATTTCAAAAACGGTTTGACATTTTCTTCGGCAAGCGCATAGGTGAACTTCAGCGAAAAAGAATTTAACGCTAATGGTGATTTTAGTATAATTGTCATTCGTCTAATCTCCGTGGAGCAGTTGTCTATCACATGATAGAGATAACCGTTCCCGGAGATTAGACGAATGACAATTGCACTAAAGTCACTGTTTGCGACATCCTAATGATATCCTTTAGGCAGAGTGTTTGGCTTTATCATGGTATGAATCATGGGTTCAAAAACGGTAAATTTGTCGTCATTCTTCTCCGTCGCGAGGTCGCCTATCATGGAGTGAGACAACAGCGCTCCGGAGAAGAATGACGACAAATTTACCGTTTTTGAACCCCTACTATGTATAATTTCAGGCAATCCGAATGCTGACATCGACAGCTGCACAAAAATTCGAACGATTGAAGGATATTGGGAGAACGTTGGTTGCAACAATGTTCGCTTACCATTCATTTGTGAACTATCTTGATGTCAACGGGCTTACAGTTGATCAATAAAACTTTTTATTTCAGACATGCATTCGTAATAAAACAGTTGAAATTGAATGCAAGACAATATTTTACGTACAGTTCACATTCATTTGCTTCCAAGAAACAATATATTTAGGTGTTAAAGCTCGTTGAAGTAATTGAAGTAATTTATAGCAAAAAATTGTGTGATCACATTCTTCTTTCGCATATAAACGGAAGTAAGGCATCTCCACAGTCGATTGTCTCCCAATATCCATCGTTCGATCTCAATTCAGTACAGCCACCAATGTCTGAGTCCGGATTGCCTAGAAAATGTAATTTAATCATTCATCCGCCATTAATTTTCAACAATGACCAAATGTGCGTACCTTCATAGAAATTAGTAAAATCCACTTCTGCCCCGTCAGTCCAGTTCCAGTCAAACGTGTGAGGCCGTGTGAGATTCAACCCAATGTGCACGCCATTGAGGAAACCATTAGCGATAGACGTTCGGCGGATAAAGTTGTTCTCCTTGTGTGGAAAACCCGTTGTTAAGATACGTTATTTTTTCAGCTGAAGCTAAAATCGACCTTTTCGGAACCGGGTGGAAAACTTTGGAATTAAAATCTGATTTTTTTCCTGGAAGTAGG
>JACMIF010002429.1:0-18124 GCA_014805445.1 Diplogasteroides magnus | reverse complement strand
ACCCACGAGGGACCTATTTTTTCGGACTCCCTGGCACCTGGGGAGTCCGAAAAAATAGGTCCTAAAAACATGTTTTTGTAATTTTGCCTCTGCCTCTGCCTCTGCCTCCTTTTACCCTCACCCATTATATTCTCATATCCGCACTCGAATTTAATATTTTAAATTACAAAAAGTCTCCAATAGGGTGTCGCGTTTGGGACAGCTCCTGAGATTCCCGGCGAGAATGAATTAGACCGCAAATAAGTGGACAAAGCGAAATGAAGAGGGTCATGTACCTCTCTTTATTTCACCTTTCCCACGTTTTTCGATGGTCTCATTTAGTGTGGGCGACCGAATAGTAGTGTTAGTAATTTTATTTTTTCGCGTCATTCTGTCTTGTTTCCAGGACGTTTCTTGTCAGTAAAAGAAGACCGCATGGGGGAAGAGTAATGGCGAAGACTGTCTTTCGAATACCGAATATTTGAAACAAGAGAGAATGACGCGAAAAAAATGAAATTACTATCACTACTATTCGGTCGCCCTGCACTTGTCCATATTCATTCCTCGCGGGGAATCCCTCTAGTGTAGATCAAGAGCTAGTTGATAGAGGGCGAGGGATGATGAGTAGAAGGAGGTGAGAGGACAGAGACAAGTATACCATCCGAACCTTTCCAATCACTATCTCTAGTGAGTGATGTCAGTGGATCCGAATCTCCTTGCATACAAGGTTTGAATAGTTACACTGATTCTATTACTTACCTCAGAATATGAATGATGGAGAGTGTTCACTTGGTCAAATGTCAGACTATGTGATGAATTAAGTGATCGTGAGGAGACTTGTACATGTTCCGATCAATAAGGTAAACGAATGAATTGAGATAATGGACTCCTTTCCCATCGTATACACTTCTTCTTGTAATACATAACTGTCTTGAGGGAGACTTCCATCTTCTGCCATCAAAAGTGCAGCGACTTGTTGCGGAGAAGACTGAATTGATGTATTTATATATTTGTGATGGAAGTAAAGATGAGAGTGAAGAGATCATTGACAAGTTGATTGAAAGAGGAATGTTATCTCCACTCAAAGCATATCAGAACAACTACAGAACAGATCCAAAGGTTAGAGGATGATAGACAAGATGTCATCGACTATGTCAAATGGAAAGGCGTCATGAAAAGGATGAAAACGATGGAGACTCTTCCCATTCCACCATTATGCTGCAAATGTCCATGGCGTTCTTGTCCTTCATCTGATAGGATTAAAGAGAAGAAGGCCAGTAGAAAGTGTTGTAGGATGTGGGACGTGTGGAATCGAAGACATGGATGGTGACACAAGAAAAGTATGCTACGATAAGAAGGAAGAAAGAATAAGAAGATGTGAAGTGTATTCAGATGTGTAGAACAAAAGATGGAGTGGAAGGGACATTGGATGAGTCCTCAAGATGTGAACAATGATTTGGACTCGAGATTCCCTGGATGTATGGCTGGTGAGGAGAAAAATGAAGTGGAGAGGTATAAGAAGGGTTATTGAGGTAGAATCATGTATGTAATTCCTTTCTCAATGGGACCAATTGATGGATCTCTATCTAAGATTGGAGTACAAGTACATATTGTATACTTGTTATGTGATGTAATGTAATTTAATTGACTGATTCTAACTACGTTGTTCTCTCTATGAGAATATTGACTCGTGTATCATCATCTGTATGGCATTCTCTGAAGAATGGAGACTTCGTTCGTTGTATTCACTCTATTATATATATTTATCTACATGTAAACATGCAACAAGATGGTAGGACAATGGGGCAGCTTCTTATCATTCCTTCGTTGGGTCAAAAAGGCATTCCGAGGCTTTGGCTTCTCCGTCAACATATTGTTTGAAAAGATTTTTTTTCATATAACTCATTGAAACCACCAAATGAGAACAACTCCAAGAAGAAAAGATTGTTATCTCATTGTCCTCTATCAATATTCTATCGAAAAATTGGGTGTCAGCATATGCCATATTTTCATCACGGACTTGTAAAAAATTTTGCAAAACTATTTTGGAAAATGTTTGCACATGGGGGGAACCGAACCCGCAAGCCTTTGAATAGGAGACGACCGCTTTACCGCTGCACCACAGAACCGATGCTTCTGCTTGCTTCTGGTGCAAACCTCATTCATGAGCCACCACAACGGTTGACGGGCAGTGTCGTGCACTTATCCACCAATAAAGGAATGAAAACGGGGTTTCTAGTGCGCAGTACAAAACTTGTAATCCATTTAGCCATCATATCTACCCGTTTCGACACATATTTCACACATTTGAGAACATTTTATTTTGCGACCTTTGCGACCTTATAACTCACGACCCAGGTCGATTCCCGTGGATTTGAAAGCATTCCGCACTTTGTCTAAGATGTATCTACATGGTTTAGTACAGCAAAACCCTCATCTCCACACGATCCTGATGGTCACTCCTTGTGAGATCCGAAAGGAAATGGAAGACCAGGAAACTCGTATTGCTGCTATGTAAAATGTATATCATATTCATCCAAATTAATTAGTTGATATTACATTCTGTCCTATTACTCTGCATTGTTATAACCATGAGTGAAATAAAGAGCGTCGTTTTTTTGTAATACAATACAATACAATGTTTATTCTTATCAGAGATGTAGCTATGTGGATAAACGTTAGTCTTCCAATAGTTATACACAATATTCCCATTTCTTGTACGTCTTTTGTTGCTATATTCCTCAGGGTGGCTACTCTCCCAATGTTTCAAAAACAGTAGTAAAGTGCTTTTTTCATTCGTCAAATTTCTATTGAGCGATCGACTGAAAGATATCTTCCAGTCAAATGAGATTCCATCAATAACTAATGCATTTTACTGCCGTTTTTCTCGAAATACTAGTCTCTTCTAGAGGAGGATTCGCTTCCGAGCAGCGTGGAGGGGAGAGGAAGGGGGAGACGACTGCTCTGGAGGGAAGGGGGAGACGACTGCTCGCGAACAGAGAATAAGAGAGAATGACTGCGCCCTTTTACAGCCTTGGGATGACAGTATTTCAATTGTTATACCACGAATGATGAGTCTGTTCTGCTAATGTCCTCATATCTATCCGGCCTCACAAACAGGTTCCACCAGAGGCCGCAACGCACGGGGGAGGCGTTGCGGCTTTCTTCAATCGTTATTATGAAGCACACACTTGGCATAGGATTCGTTTCGCATGCCACTTAATATCATATGTGTTAAGCGCAAGAGGATAATAGTTTCAGAGATGAAGGAGCGATGAGTTTCGAGGCAGTTCCATGTATGATAAGATCCTCCTCAGGGGAGGGTTCACAACAATTCATTGGACTCATTATACGACCTTCTTCATCTCAGGTATCTATGAGACAATACAACATATCCTGGTAAAGTCGCTCATATCTCACGGGTTTGTCGTTAATTCATTAACAATTTATCATTTAAACGAGATCACGCAAAGCCTTTGGCAAATGAAGTTGATACATGTAGTACATAATTTTAAAAATATGAATTCTTTTTATTATGTTTGCTTAAACAAATTATTTCCAAATGGAATTTTGCACCTAATATTACACACCCAAAGTTAAATAAAAAGTAGCTTTTGAGTAGTTGTTTTGCAAAGGTGATAGCAAAACAACTACTCAAAAGCTACTTACTCAAAAGCTACACTAAATAGTCAGTATTTCTCGTTCAGCATACCACTAAATAGTATCATTTTAAAGAAGAATAAGATGAGAGTTAGAAAGAAGAGATATTATTAGGATGGATCGGGTCGTCCAATCGTGTGTAGTGGAATATCAACAGTTGTATCATCTTCAACACCAACAACATCATCATGTACAACAATACAATCTCCTCAATCAGCCACTCCTTCTAAAAGATCATTCCGTTTATCATCTCAACGAGTACCAAAGGTATGAATGAATTGTATTCATCGCACTCATAATATGCTTTAGGTTCTTCTTCCTTCAGCCCAACTTCGATTATCTTGTCCAACTCCTTCTCCTCTTTCATGGTCTCTTCCATCTATTCCAGTCTCCTCTAATCAGCCAATCTCTCCACAGGTTAACATTCATTCTCATCTATTCATCAATACAATGATTAAGTGTCCAACTGGAGTTCCTGAAGTCTCATCAACATCATCTCCCCTTCCTCCTCATCGTCCATCTTCTGGTACTCAAGGTCTCCTCACATCATTCAGTCCTCATTCACCTGATAGTCCACCACAAGTCATTGAGGTATGAGTAGATGAAGGGAAGGAGGAATACTGTACTTAAGGCATCTTCAACTACAACATTACAAACAGATGTAGAAGAAGATTTGGATGAAATGCCTCGTTTGTGGCCTATTGACCATGAAGAACCAACTTCATCCAAGGCAGTTAGTTGTCCTGTTGATGTTATCATTAACAATTCTCTTCTTCAGGATACATCTCCCTTTATTGCACCCAATTTGGATGATGGGGGATATGTTCATTCATCGGAATGTGAGACATCAATTCCTCCATCAATATCAATATCAACGGATATGCAACCAAGCGAGATTATTCAACATCTTACAACTGCTTTCGGTTCTGAAAAGGTGCACATTAATGAGAAGGATATGTAATTGTGATATTCAGATGAGAATAGTGGCAAAAGAGATGATCAAATCAAGATTAGACGATTCCAAAAATGTAATAAATAGAAGAAAAGCAAACTCGACGAAGAAAACGAAGGAATCTCACTCAAATGTATCATCTTATCAGAGTGGACAGCCACTCAAGAATGAAAAAGACATCAAATGTCAAAATGAATTGACGAGAAAAGAGTAAGAATAGAGTAGACAGTCATTATTATATGATTAATGTTATAGAAGGAGAATGAGTGAAGAACGTAGATCTGAAGAGGAACCAAGGGATGTGACCAATGAATTGTTACAGTTCAGACTTGCCGTCAAAAGGCAATTGACTGCTAAGGTATGTAATTATTATTATTCTGCTGAAGCCCGCTCTCTAATATATTGTAGGTTACTGTAGTATACTATTCTGCTATAGTAACCCTACTACTGCCCTCCTATCGTAATCCTACGTTACACTGCAATAACTTAGAGCATACTACAGTATGCAACAGTTCCCTACGATACATTAGAGTCCCGTATCCAGCATAAGTTCCCATATATTGATATTAAACATTTCTTTGCTTTAAGATCGATGAAGCTGCTAGCAAAACATTTCTTGTCTCTCTTCCCAAGTTATTGATTGATAGAAGAACACAAAAGAAGAGTATTGGACCCTTCAATATCGATTGGACCAAAGTATCAAATGAGAAGTGAGATACTCACATAAACATCCATTTGTATATCTCTACAGATGTCATCTGGATGACGCAGTTAAAGAATTGAAAGAAAATAAAGTGCGTGCAGGGAGAATATTTATGAGGAGGGATATGTATGAATGGATGAGGAGGGATATGGATGAATGGAGGAATGGAACAGAGAGGAAAAGAAAAGGAGAATCTATACGAAAGTAAGAACAAAACATCATCATTTCATACATATAAAGACTCAGTTGTGCATCTCAACCAGCGAAGAAGTTGAAGAAAAGAGGAGGAGATACAATGGATGAGGGGGATGTATTCACATCAATCAATACAAGTACAGTATCTTTTGAATAAGTGAGAAGGATAAGATGTTTAGATCGTCTTCATTCCTCATCTGCTCCCCTTCCTCATCTATATTCTCCATTACATTGTTCATGTATCCGTGGTGGTTGTTCATCCACTTCTGAATGTATTTCCCGTTCCACTCGTTCATTCTGTTCTACCTACTGTACACTATCCACCTGTACAAATCGACTTGGAGAGACTTCATTATATTTCTCAAAAGGAGTTCTGAGAACAAGAACACCGAGGAAGGCAAACGAATTTCTGGTATGACAATCATACAAAAGAGTGAATGAATGAAAGTTTAAGTGCGAGTATACGGGTGAAGTTGTTGGATGTAATGAAATGAAAGATAGAATAAGAAGAAGAATGATAGAAGGACAACCTCTCCCACGTGCTCTTCCCTTGACTCCTAACCATTTCATTGATGCTACTCAATATGGAAGTATTGCAAGATATGTCAAACACTCATGTACACCTAATTCAGTTATTCAAGTGTGGTGAGTATCATTTGTCTTTCCTTTATTCATTTCATTCTTTAGGAATAGTGATGGATGTCCTCGTCTTTGTATCTTCTCACGATTTCCCCTTGCAACAGATGCTGAGATCACAGTGAATCTATCCCATCTAACCCTTCTTCCCTTCACTTGCCATTGTAACAACAGACGATGTATAAGAAGAGTTCCCCCTTGCCACACTCCAACCATTCATCCATTCCATTCCACTCTATTCCTTCAAAGGAATCTTCGTGTTCACAAAGGACCTTTGTCAAGGAATCAATCTCCAAATGGACAACTTGGCATTGTTTGTGATGCAATTGAGTTGAGAACAAGAAGAGCAGATGGTAGTTGTCCAAGACAAATGGTCCATTTCATCAGTCTATTGAGGTTAGACAATCACTATGTACAACCATCAATCATCACCTTTTCAGGAAGGCAGCACGTCTACAAAATGGACAACTTTTGATTGAAGTTTTGAATGAAATGGAGGATGGATCGAGTGATGCAAATGAATCACATGCATTGGCGTATGGGTTGGGATAGAATGAAAGAGAATGACATGATTGAGGTGTATTCGGAAGTGGGTGGAGGGAGACCAAAGAGAAGTAAAAGAAAAGAAGAGGAAGAAGGGGCAGGAAGTGGCTGACATATCATATCTCGATAATAAAGGAGAACCAGTGGGATCATACTCACCTGATGAATGGCCAGAGAATGAGAAAGAGAATGAAGATGCTGTAAGATGTGTATGTGGTGTATTAGAAGAAGAAGGAGAAATGATCGAATGTGATAAGTAAGTATTGATTTGTCAATACTGTAGTAGTTAATCGATATTGAGATGTCACTATTGGCTACACATTGATTGTGTAGATGCTCCCTCTGGTGACTTTGTATGTCCACTGTGTTCATCAAATAGAAGGACTCCATTTGGGAATGTCATTCTAAGACCACAACCAGACGTACAGTAAGGGAATGAAGCCATTCTTTATCTATGTTACTATTGTGTAGATGGAGAGGGTGTACCTATTACAAAGCACTCGGTAGTACTAATGGACTACAAGTCAGACTCAATGAATGTGTATATGTGAGGAAGTTGAAAGGAGATCAGGTTACAATCTATTCATTCATTCACATAACCAATACTATTAAGCATAAGAAGATTCTTCGTGCATTAGAACAAGGAAAGAAGATTGAAGGAAGAATGGATGGAGAAGATGAAATGGCAGAGAGTTTAATAGTACGAAGTGAACTTCGAGTATTCCGAGTCGAAAGACTATTCCTAACTCCTGGAGGACTACCTTTCCTTTTCGGATTCTATTATGCGAGACCACATGAGACATATAGTGATGGGCATAGATACTTCCATCCAAATGAGGTCTGTTATCATTCTCATATAGCGCTCTTTATTCAATTTCAACTATCATATCAACTTTAATTCTAATCAATCTTTTCATAAGTAGATCGTCTCCATTCAGGTATTCTCAACTCCTCTCTATGATACTCTTCCCCTATCTGCTGTCCATGGCAAATGTATAGTAATGGAACCTTCCGTCTACCTATCTGGTCGCCCTCTCTTTCCTCAGTATCGGGTAAGTAATTTTACCAACCATTCTCATCACATCTTCACATCCCATAACCACATATATCAAAGGATTGTCACACTTTGAAATCCGAATTGAAAGCACCCGCTTTCCCTCCCCGTTCCTATTACACATAATTCACCGAGTAAATAATTGTTTACTGCTTAAAATTATATAAAAATGGATATATTTATCTATTATAGTTAGGGATGCTCGATTACAGTATCCCTCATGCTAATCATTTTCCACATGGAACGTAATACGAGGTCACGAATAGGGATGGGCAGGGCTGTTGAAGTGCTGTGCCGATACCGTAGTTAAGGAATCACTTTTTGTTCATGAAACGGAATACGAGGTCACGAAAAGCCTTGAAACGATTTTAGCTGAATTTTCCATAACAAAATACATCGAAAAATTGCCGCAGAAATTTCTGAAAATGCCGCAGAGGACAGATATTTTTCGATTGCAAACTGACTATTATTTTTGGTTTTTGAAATAACGAACCAAGTAGGAAAGTAATTTTCATTTGCGCATCATTTATTCATGTCGGATCACTAGATTAACCGTTTATAGTAATGATTGAAAGTGTACATACGTTTCTACTTACCCCTGCCCAGCCCTAGTCACGAAACCATTTCTGTTTTTCTTATATTCGATTACATATCCCTGCAGTCATCGCAAGCTAAATCCAGCCGAATTCGAACCGGAACAGGAGACATTTAGCAAAAATGAAATTGATTGCAAAGTGAATACGTATTATTATTCAAAATATTTCAAAGGTGGTTCTTGTTGGTAGCTTATTTTGACTTCATCTTGCGAAATGGCCACTCAATTATTCAGGAGCACCAAAAATGTCACTCGGACGCTTCTTTTTGGTTTTATTTACCGATTTTTTCGGTAAAGATGGTTAGTCTTGACTAGGGCTGGGCAGAGGGTTTTTTTAGAACTAATTGGGAAAGATGTTTTTTTGGTGTTTCTGACTAATTCAGTGCTCCCATATTCGAAAATGAAGTCAAAATTGACTTATCATTCTTCTACGCTGAGATATACTGAAAATCAAAAAAATAGCCGTTAGCGATAGAATTTTGTTTTTGACGAATAACGCTTCTCTGAAGCAAGATTGGAACATCTAGCAGTTGGCTTTCTATGGGGTTCAACCCTAAGATTTTACTCAAGAACAGTAGTAAGCGTTTCGGTACCTCATATACCGCTTCACGTGGAAAATGATTGCCAGAAGGGGTACTGTAATTGCACACCCCTAGTCTAGACAATTCTTTTGCCAAGCCTCTATCGAACGATTGATTCTTTTGACAAATCGTTGTAATTTAAACACATAGTAAAAAAAAGTATCGTATTCCATTACAAGAACGAAAAAAACAGCGAAGCTGTTCTGAGACAGGAGTATATTTATTGTTCAGTTGGCAATCCGAAGTTTCATTATATTGTTCTTTACTTTCGAAGGTGGGCGAACACGAAAGCTTGACCGTCCGTGCCACAGTGATCGCGTTGCGTGTTAGGCGCTTTGCCAAATTTCGCAATAAGTAGTATCCCGTGCCGCCGTCGCAAGCCAAATGGGCGCCAATGAAAGCACGTGATGTTACGAAATCGATCGAGAGATGATGTAACAAGCATTATGAAACACCTTGCACATGTTGAAATAAGAATGCCTCAATTCAGGAAGAAGATGTTTTGGTGTGCGAATTCCATATGGATCGCAATCAACGTAGTTTCGAGAAGAATCGACATGTATATTTCATCAATACACAGCCATACGCATTCCGCAAATTTGAAAACCCTCGAAGCCTACAGAGATATTTTACGGTAAATATGGAAACGCTTCTACCGCCTTAATAATCTCTTGCAGCCCTTCACTAGTTCACCACACTCTTCCCCCCAAAGTGGTTCAACCACTTGCTCCCCTGAAACAATCGAAACCATTCTTCGTAAAGAGGTTGGCCGATTGTGTATTACCATTGGAAATAATATATATTTCCAGTCTACACGACGTATTGACAGGATCGCCAAGCGACTAACGAGTAGCAACGAGTAACAGTGTCTTACCCAGTCGCCACATGCCTTTGCTGTGATCAATTTCGCTTCTATGTTGAAAATCTCTCACTATGACCATGAAACGAGTATCTTCATTGCGCATAACATTTGTAAATTTTGAAATGTATATACATCCGCTAACATCGTAGAAACAAATAAAGATTTACTAAACGTTCGTGTTCCACGATTGACAACGTGTAATTCGCAAATAGATTAGTAACAAAAAGAGGGGAATTTTGCTTAGATGGAAAAAAACATTGGAATTAACTGGATAATATACCGGTTGGGTCAAGAGACCATTGGGATGTGAATAAAGAAACATAATTCAAGGAAGCATATAACCTCCAAGCTGCTCCTGATACACTTCGATGACATCATCTTCTTCCATTTCGAGACTTTTGGGGGTATCCTCGTCGTTGATCCTTCTTCCGTCGAAGAGGAAACGCAAGCTGCTGACCGACACACCAGTCCTGTCGGCGTACGACTTCTTCAGCTTTCCCATGCTCGTTCCAAACTTCACACGGAAGTGCACCTCGTTTGAATCCTGAAACAAGAAAGATTACAAAGTAAGACGTAGAAACCAACCTGTCCAACGACTTTCAGCTTGATGTATTCGCTCTGGCCACCTGCAGCAGGGGCATCACCAGCAGGTGCAGCAGAATTCTCAGCGTCTCCCATTCTGATTTGCTATAACGATGATAGTAATAAAAGTTAAGTGGAAATACATAAGCATTAACGTTAAAAGTGAACGATTTAATATAGAATCGTAAGCGAAAGCACAGTTTAAAAGACAAACTAAGAAATAACCACCGCTTACGAGTACAGGCCCTAGAAATATTTTCGCGCGCTCGATGGGCCCGATATTGATGGGCGGGGCATTGAATAACTGCGCAGTTACCCAATCGCAAAGTTAAAATATTTGACTTCGGGCTGCCAAGAAGATGAAATTTGGCAAGTTGCCATCATTGTTGGCAATTTGCCAAAACATATTTTCTATTCAATTATGGCTCAAAAGTCTGGCGTGAACGACAGCTGTTTTGGATTGTCATTGTTTTTAATGCAGAGAATCTGTTGTTGATTAAGTATGAAAATCTCTTCTTCCGAATGAGAGGAATATATGGTGGATCTGGATTCAAACCCGACCGGATTGTCGTTTGAGGAAGCTAAGAATAGAACAGTTCAAGATGTAGAGGCCATTCTAAATCGTCTTTCGAGGTATGTTTCTTTCATCTCTTATGTTTTATTTTATTTTAATGGTTGCCAGCCATTGCATATGTGATGATGGAGTTTCTATCAGATTGATCGCTGTATCATTAGTGTTTTCTGTTGCTTTGGTAGGTATATCCTTAAATAAGTAGGTTCTTTTTAATAGGGTCACTCGTATTAATTTACCTTCAGTGATGACAATTCTATGAAAGGAGGCATTTTCTTGGGAATTTTTGTCATATTTTTTTCGTCCTGTAATTATTTCGTTCACTATCTGCGTAAGAAGAGAATTAATTTTTTGACATATAAGCGCATCAACGATCTTCTTGCCAGTCTTAAGAAGGTCTGTTGTCTTGATTGATTGGGCGATATGTACCGTGTAGGATGAAGTGCCGTGCGAGCTGTTGTGTCAGCATTCGCATCTACACAAATATGTTGTTATCCGGGAAGGGAAAACTTTTGAAGTATTGTAACAAGTTCGGCCAAGAAATAGTAGGCTTTAAGGTTCCTGTATATGGTCTGGTGAAGGGAGACATTCTCCTCATGTCGCACAATCAGTTGCTTCCTTGCCGATGTAGTTCACTATCCTCGGAAATATTCGAAGAGGGGGAATATCTTCCCATGAAATCTAATCACCCATTGATGGTATTTCACATTCTCTTGTTTCCGTATTTTCATTATATTTCTCACCCCAGGTAATCGTTACGGAAAGCATTCTCTCCCGATATGTAACTGAGATACTCACAAAACGAGCAAAGAAATCGCCATTTTATACTCGCCTTCGTAATTGTATTCGAATCGTGGATACTATATGTATCCCTCTGCTAATCGTTTCTTCTATTGTCGCAGTCACAATTGATCATACGTTTGCTGAGATGCAGGAAGATTACGGTAGTATTAGGTGAATTGGACTAAAACTAATATAATGATGTTAATCGCAATGCCAGATTCGTGATTATGGTGCTGATATTGACGACGATACCTCTACTCCTTCCACTTCTTCCTACTATTACTTTTATAACTTCTTTATCGTAGTTGTTACATTCTTAAGCACAGTACACATTTCGCTCAGTAATGCATATGCTGTTGACCAATGTCTCTCCATTTCTTCTGCTTCAAATCTTCAGCGTCTGACATCTTTTTGGTCTTCATCTGTGAAATCATTAAATCGTAAGTAACGTAATTGGTAGGATGCTATTGAATATGGTTTAAAATACAGGTGTGTTCGAGGGCCGAGATGTTGTTCCTCTTCTGTCTTCGATCACTGGAATCTGTGCTATTGACAGAGAGGGAATTGTATCCACTCCAAGATCTCTTCTGGATAAGATCTTCTTTCTCAATAGGGAACATGGTTATGGTCGTTTAAGATGTTCAAAAGAGTATGTTTTTAGATGAAGTAAATACAGAAACACTCCATGTTAATCGTGAAATCATAGATGGCAACGAGGTTGGACTGTCATTTAATGACTCTCAGTGGTTTATCGCTCCCTCGTATTACTTTGAGAGTTTGTATTTAAGGACTCGGTTTTTACCTTCAATTTCTCCTCTAGCACTTTCTACGCGACTTTCTTCTCCATGTTCGACCCATTCCTATCACTGTCTCTGTTCCATCGCTCGTCTTGCGGAGTACGTTCTTGAAGCAACAAATTGTTTTTTTGGTAGTATCTGTAGGACAACGGTTTGTTCACATTATCCCGATCTCCCTTCTAGATGTAACTATATCTTTAACGAGAAGTTTTCATCTACCAGGTTATATATATATTGTCTCATAGTAGTTTCATGAATTCCCCTTGAGTGTTTCTAGCTTCAATCTATGCACAATATCAACGTCTGCCGATTCTCTTCATTCGCACATTCACTCTCAAGTAAATATAATTTTGTTCTTCAAACTAATTGTTACATAGGGAAGTCCTTCTTTGTTACTTCCCTTATGTACCCACTTTTGGGATGGTTTCAATGTCGTTCCTCTCACTGAACGCGTATCCAAACTTCTGGAGGATTTTGCTGCGAGGCACACATTGACTGGGTTGGCCATAGGGTCAATCAATTAGAGTATGATACTTTTAGCGACTGTATGGCATTGACATATGCAACAGTTCCTTCTCCTATTCCTTGTAACATTCAATTGACTACTTCTCGTCATTCTACATCTCATCAATACAGTATGGTTAACATTGAATCTCTATCTTCACTTGCCCGTTCAGTTTCCCCTCTACCTCGTGCAATTTCTCAATCTGCAGTACATGACCACACTTTACCTTCTGAAGATCTCTTTTCTTTCCTTCGATCTGGCCAAGTATTTTTAGGAATGGCTTCTCTGCAGGAGCAGGTTACGGTATTCTAACTAATGTGATATGTTATGTTTTGAAGGCCCTTCCTCGTATACTGGATACAATTGAATCATTACATAGCTCATGTGTTCGATTTGTGCATTTCTCGCGTGAGAATGAATTGAGAAGTAGAATTCTGGCTGAGAAATTGGGATTAGAAGCAGGGTGGAATTGCCACATTTCACTTAAAAGTAGTTGTCCATTCTCCTATTCTTTTAATACACCGATTGAAGGTGAGGGCAAAGTTGGAGTTGATAGTCTTTTCTCACAAGGATCTACTTTATGTGAGAGAAGAGTGTCATGTCCTGAACTAGACGGACATTCTTCTTCGCATCTTATCTCTTCCTTCCATCATATACCACCAAATGTAGCTCGTCTACCAATCGGAATCGATGAGGCTCGTTCTTCTCTGTATGATGAATAGAATTGGAGTGTTGTTAGGTTCGTCCCCATCTGGCAGAAGTGGATAATGTTCCTCTCCTCGTATCTACATTCACTAATTGTAACGAGAGGAGCATAAGGGAAATGATTGACATTATGCATGTAGCTACATTCATTCATTATCAATACAGTTCAAGTACAGGAACACGGTGAAAGGGAATTGGTCCTTGGATGTATCTTATCCCCTGCAAACAACGTTATCTTTTCTCGAGCTACAGTTTCCGTCGGAGTATATCCCATTTCATTTCCCCTTTGTTCGTTACAAGAACCAATCTCTCATATGCATCCATTGTCTTCACTCTCATCATTGGCTGCAGATATTGTAATAGAGGAATACCAGGTGAGTCCTTCCCTTAAATTATAAATACAATTTCATTCCTCAGATTGCCTCTCTTCCTTCACTTCTTTCCTTTTCTCGTCGTCGATTGTCTTTAATGGAATATGGTCTTACTTTGTATATCCTTTCTTCTTTTTGTCTTTCTCTTCTTTGTTTGTCATGTACGGCAGTCTTCCTTCCATTTCCATTTACTCCATACAATGTAAGTACTTTTCTGACATTCGATCACATTTCTCTTTAGATGATCATCGTTTGTCTAATGGTCCTTCCTCTTCTTACTATTTCAATCTCAATATGGGATGATGGATATACTCGAGTCTCTCTTCCCAATTCATCTATTCATCTTCTCTCAATTCCTTCACCATATCTTCTCTTCTCAATTATTCCTCATTTCATCGTGCTGCTGCTTACATACCTTCAACTGGTCAGTATAATACCGTAATCGTCCTTCCATTATTCTCGTAGTTATCGATTCATGGTGATCTTCCTTGTATGATTTCTTTTATTTGCCATCTCGAACCTCCACAATCATCATCACGTAGCACTCTAACTGATGATCAACTTCGCTCAATATTTGCTCTCCTGGTTAGTTTACGTCTAATCTTTTTTCTTCTTCTTCTTCACATTATATAGACGTTCTAGGCCGCGATATATAAGAGGGGTAATTATAAAATAGTTCGTTTTGAGCACGGACCTATTTTCCGACCTACCCTTTTGGTTTTGGAAGGGTACCACCCGTTTTGTCAATGTTTATATTAAAAAGAATAGTTTTTGAACATTATACAGATTTGATCCCTGTCACTTCGGGATCTCGAAAAAAATAGAAATAAAAAAAGTAAATTTTTTAAATCAACGACGAAATGGGTACCACCCTTTTTATCGATGTTGATTTAAAAATCTACTTATAATTCCTATTTTTTTCGAGATCCCGAAGTGACAGGGATCAAATCTGTATAATGTTCAAAAACTTTTTTTGAATATCAAAATTGACTAAACGGGTGGTACCCTTCCAAAACCAAAACCGAAAGGGTAGGTCGGAAAACAGGTCCGTGCTCAAAACGAACTATTTTACCCCTCTTGTATAGATCCGGACTAGTCTTCGTAGAGTGAATACCAAAGTTCATTCGGCATCTCTGCGTTCTCTACCCCGCAGTCGTCTCTATGTGCCAGAGACGACCGCGCGGTAGAGAGCGCAGAGAGGCGTAATGAACATTGGGATTCACTCTGCCAAGACTGATCCGGACCTATTACAGGGGAAGGTAGTGTGAGATAAACAAGCTTGAGCAATTCATCAAGTCCTCCCAATCATTTTCTCATAGCTGACTTGTTTAGCGGTGCAACTTGTCTAAGAAAAATAAGGAAGCCGGCCTTGAATGACTCGTTTAAGCGCGTGTTTAAATTTAAGTGAGTCTTGCTCATTTTGCGTGATCCTTCCTATGCTTAGCAGGCTTGACAACCGTTGACGTGAGAAGGAATGGGCGGAATGAAATAAGCGGGTCCTTGTTTATCAATAAACGAGGCCTTGTTTTTAAACTAGAGATAACTTGATTAACGACTTAAATATGTCACTTGAGGACGTTACTTGAATGACTTGACTTGTTTATCGCACTCTAATCGTAACACTTATATTGAACTATTCTTGTCTATTGCCTGCTGACCTCTCTAGTAAGCAATAGACAACCGATCGGAGAGTGAATAGACAGTGCAATGCATTGAGACGATTGAGAATCATTGTTGGGTATTAGGGAAGGCAGAATGAACGCGAGAGTACATTCCGTCTCTCTGCTCCCCATAGCGCAGTTATATCTGGTGTGTAGACACGACCGCACGATGGAGAGCACAGAGAGACGGAATGCACTCTCGTGATCATTCCGCCTTCCCTGTTGGGTATCCAGTAGGGTGTCGCTTGCGAGGCATTTAGTGCATCCATGCCTCTACTCTCAGAGGTGCGGTTGTCTATAAAATGCATAAACAACCGCACGAGGCATCACCAATGCACTTAATGCCTCGCAAGCGACACCCTAGTATTCAGGCGCGGAGGGAATAGACAACAAAAACAGAAGTAATGTTGTGATCGAAGTATTTAAGTGCAGATGGTTAATGTTCTTCCCTACACAAGATGTTTTCTTTCCAGACTACAGTATCATTATGTTGTTCTTCTTCTTCATTTGTCTTCCCTTTTCATCATTTGTGGATTCGTCTTCCCTTTCTCAATCCCTTCTGGACTTTAGCTTGTATATTGTCCATATGTGTACAGGTCAGTTTAGTCTTTAAAGGATCTCTCGTCCGAACATTCAACCCTTATTAACTGAAAACGTCATTTCATATCACTAGTGATTTTGTGCTGCAAAGCGAGATAATTTGAGTGTCGACTTTTGCAATATTCAAAGCGTAAACACGATGCCTGCACATACGTGGACACCCTCGTAAACATTTACGAAGTCACTCTGCAAAAAAGTCAAAAAGAGTGTGGAGACACTCTGCAAAAAAAAATTCTATTGGAGTCACTCTGCAAAAAACACGTTGGGTCAGCCAACGCGAAAAGCGACAATAATTGAACCGCGTTGCGAGCACTCGCGTCGCGGCTAAATATACTGTAACTAAATGTCCTGAATCAGTTACTTCAGAATCGGCGCAATTTGATAACACCGTGATCGCATCGTATCGTATTTCGTTTTATATGATTTTGAGAAGTTAGAAAATATTTACTATGTGTACTAATTAGGATTTGACTATCTACTTCAGCTAAAATGAAAATAACTTCCAGTGCTTGCCTGAGAATGATGAAAAGAATTTAAAAACCATTACCCAATTTTAAATGTTTTGTCTAGCCTATGTGAATATCACTACAAAAAATCTAATACATAGCGTTAGTCTCGGCAGAAATAAAAAAATAATAAAGCTTTCACAATTTGATCGACGCGCAACGCGTGAAATTCGTGAAATTCACGCGTTACGACCGCGCGAACCGAATGCGCTCCGCCGCCATTATTGTCGCGCTGACACGCGCGGTCAGCGCAATTCTTCGTTGTCGGCCACGCCCACAATTCCGGAAGAAGATTCCGTTAAAAAGCAATTTTAGTAAAAGTAAGAAAATTTTGGGGCCGTCCATTACAACCATGACATCATGTATACTGTATTGATATTTTCAAATTTTGGCATTTTGCCAAAATTGTTGATGGTTGATTCCGTTCGGATTCTCGTCGTTGTCAGCAATCTGCTCCTCGTCTTGGCGCTGTTTTGTTGTTTCTTCTATCTCAAATCTGCTGCATTTGATAGTCGTATACATTGTCAATAACCTTCTGATTGACTACGCTTCCGTTAGGCCCAAAGAGCGGCGTTACAAACTAGTTTCGGAACATTACAACAGATGTATGCGGCTGAGAGACAAGTGGGACCCGGCTGGTCACTGTACGAGAGAGAGGACTAGGGCAAAGCCTACAGAACAAGAAGCAGAATTGAGCAGTGAATATGAAGGAGAGCTTGAATGACCGAAGGGTCAAACAGATTTCTCAACAAATTTGTGCTTGAATATTTTCTGTGCAATAAAATCATCCATTTCTTAACATAAACACAGCGCGTCAAACCTCAATGTGCTGCCAGTCATGAATTATTTCACGAAATGTGCGCAACGCGTATTTCCCTTTCGTGCACGCTTGGCTTGGAACGTGGTGTGGCGCCAGTGTGTTTGACTGGGATTTTCGAGGCCGGGGTTCGGATCCCGCCCGCACCAAATGTTTTTGCATATTTAATTTCTTGCTTGGCTTCATCGGATCGTTATACACAAGAACAATTTCGGCATGAAACACTGTTCGTGTACCTAAACAAGCTTCACGAAAATTGGTAGTAGTGAATCAATACAAACTTCCGCGCTTTACCCATAAGTGGTAAAAATAGCAATTTCAAACGTACTCAAAAAAATTTTTCTTCAATTTCGCTCATTGTTGCTACCCTGTTTCCATGTTTTTAAGCGGTTTTCTATATGATTAGCTATTTATTGCACTGCTTGCAACGGTGCATATGCAGGATCCAACGTTTTACTTTGTTGAG
>JACMIF010002428.1:0-18128 GCA_014805445.1 Diplogasteroides magnus | reverse complement strand
GGTACCTACAAATATTTTGCATAGAAGCTACCTTCAATTTTAAGGAAGATATGATTAGAAAAAGGTGAGTGCACAAAGACTTATGGAACACCCTAATATTAGACATTCGAGCTCGGTAATCCTCGCATAATCGATTCCGAAAATGTGAAAAGACACAAATGCTCTAACCCGGCTCCTTCTCTCGTATCACGTAGATCTTGCGCATCAAATGCGGCACTGTCGACGAGTCGTATCGCTTGGTTGAGATCTGAATATCATTCGGTAATACAATACTATCACGTATCAAAGTTCCTTGACTCTTAAATGACATTGTTGACACCAAAATACTCCAGGCCTGCCTAACAATTTCGTATGCAACGGTTGAATGAAGAGGGCAAAAACAAGATCACCACAGACAATTGAGCCGTAATGATGAAATAAACTCTTGAGCCGTGATATGTTGGGGCATATGTTCATTTCACCATTACAGCGCAAATGTTCTTCATTCGAACGAAGACAAAAGAGAATAGCAAATTGAACATAATATCGCGCATTGCCTGACTTTTCTTCAAGTGTTGTTTTAAGAAAAAGATCGATAAATCAATAATCTTGATTGCAAACCTGTACATGCCACTCAGTGCCCTCCTCCACTCTTCCCATCTTATCCACACGCGTCCAGTGACCGTCTTCGTCATTACGGAAGAATCTGCAGAACTAACATCAGTCTGCGAACTCGGAATCAACAACATAATTACTTTTTCTGCAAGGAGGAATCGAGTCTCTGGAGATTACACGTGAAAATACACGTCTTCTAATGTTTTCATTCTCGAACATGGATAGACAAGTCCACAATTCGAATCTCCTTCACAATCGGGAACTTAACATTTTGGAACTCTTCAAAAAAGCCGAAAGGTTCCAAAATGGTCAATTCTAAACGGCCGTTCCAACACGTCACGTTCCCTTCAATACAGATGGGCGCACAAATATCATCTTGTCCAATTCCAATGTTAGATTGCTCACCTGGCAGCTCCCGAAGGCCTCGACCATCTGCCACCGCCCGCACACCACAACACCTGAATCACAAAATTGTGAGTGAGAACAGGTGATATTCGGCCCCAAGTATAATTTAAATGTTTGAATACAATGGATGTATGCTAGTTTGCGTCAACATCTTTCATAAAAGTGTGAAATTATTATTTTTTAATTCATGCGATTCTATGCCCCCAAAATAATTAGAAACGGGTCGAATACATTAAAGAGTGATCGAAAATCATCCATTCCCTACAAAACATTTCCTCAGAATTAATTAAATTTTTGGCTTGAATTTTTTAGAATGTATTTTTGTATAGGAAATCGGCTGACCCTCTCTCCGCCACACTTCTCCACATCCACTATGAACGTGCCCGGCCGCGCCAGGCTGGCCGGAATCGTGTCGCATGTTCTGAAAACAATGGACATATTACAAAGTACGTGGGGGTATTTTTGGCACGCTGCCAAGTTATATTATTAGCGTCAAGTTATATTATTAGCGTCAAGTTATATTATTAGCGTGTGCGACCGGATATATTCGTCATGAATGGCATATCGTAAACAGAGAAGGGATTATGGACTGGGGATTTGTGGCTTAAGGCTGCAGTGTGGAAGCAAAAACAAAATGCAATTTTGACGTGCAAATCGATTTTTTTTGAAGTGCAACTTTTGATGTTTGAGCATACAGATGGCATACAGTGGATTTCTGTCGAAAGTTACGAAGGGACAGAACATGACACTATTGCTCCTACGTCGACCCGGGGGGTTGTGACGTCACATCCAAGTCAACGGGACAGCGGGACTAATCTAATATGCCTTGCGGGCAGCCTTCGAGACGGCTCTACACATGTCACGAAAAACGAGTGAGACGAGCAACGAACGAGAGGATGTATGACAGATGACGGGAAGAGACGAGAGAGGGGTGAACACAAAGTTTTCCCCATCTATGGACGCATATTTCACTAGGCACGAACCGACACGACTGACTCCAGGGGGAGTGACCGTGTGCGTCGAATATGCATTAAATCCAATCATTCGACCACAACAACACTCTCCAGACAGAGCTACTCTAACTGATGAGTGTATCTAAATGGTCACAAATACGGATAAAGACGTGTAAATCTTCGCATACTTTTGTTCGCAAACGAAATCGGATATGACGGCCAGTAAATCAACGATATTTGGCGAGTAGCGTGTGTCTCGCATTACCGGGAATCGAGTATAAGCAATCTCGTAAAATCCCACTTTCCCCAAATTCGAAAGCGTCAAATGGTCAGGAATTTATCGAAATGCCACATTCGCGTAAATGGAATCCCCCGTTTCATCATGCGAGTGAACTAAACGAGCAACGTGGAACAGTATGACTCATTTTGTGATAGACAGATAGAGAGAGAGTTGATCAATACGGTGACTGTCGAGTGACTATTTTTATGATCTCCTTTCCCAATGTCGACACGTTCTTCCATCATGTTATTGTGTGCAATCACAGTAATCGCTCGAGTTCTTCTTCCGTCAATGTTTTCACCAACTGTAATTTGGCGCCGCTGATGTGAGAGATGCGGAACCGCAGTTCTTTTGCCGAAGAAGAGCACCATTCGGAAAGCGTAAACATTTCACTGCCCACTCAATCTCAAACTACAGATAGAGATGATCCGATTAGAATCATTTTAGTTAGCAATTCGTTCAACGGATATCAACAAAACAGCGTTCCGATGGCCAAATGAGTGGGAGGACTATTTTCCGAAGAAGCAGCCTCGCTTTCGTTCTAGAATAATTACCCGTGTTCTTATGTTGGGAATGCATGAGATGGATGGCTTGAATCATCCTGCACACATCACGAGGGAAATTGTCCCGTATACGATAATGGTGGAGAGAAAGAAGAGAATCGGTGTGAACGCGGTGGAAAGAAGAACGAAATAACATTAGAAAATCAACTAATTGGGGTCCATGGTACACGCTGAACGGCCGTAGCTTTCATTGATGAACCATAAAACGGCACAATGAATTCCAATGGAGAAGGAGAACCTAACGTGCTACTTGGCAGTGAACGCTTTTGTAGAGGAAACGACAAGCCACTCAAGAAGAGGAAGCGATCCAATTAATGCACGGTTCTACTCTGTTTAAAATCAGCGCCCATATTCTGTCATAACAACGAAGACAAAAAGATTAGACGACATTCTATTTCAATGAGTAATCATGTGCCTTGTTGATATTTAGCATAATCTCCAACGCGGAACGTAAAATTGCTCCGTTATGAAAACGAGCGAGCGGCTTGGAATAAACAATGCTTAATGGAGAGAGGAACAATTCCCCCCCCCCTTGCAGTTCTCCTACACAATCATGTGACTGTGATGGCGTAGGCCACACGAGTGTGGAGGGAGAAGGACGAACAACCAGAGATAAGGCAAAGGACGGGGATAAGCTAAACCCCCGGTATCCTAGCAAAAGACCAAATCTCTGGACGGACAACAACAGAAGATGGGAGGACATTAGATTCGTCAAGAGGGGGCTTCTTCTTCTCCTCTTCATCCTGTCTTTCGAAAACAGAAGAGGAGGTGAAACCGGCCCCCATTCATTTCTGACTGACTGGCGTGCCCTCAACCATGCATGTAGGCCACATCGGAAAATCTGCTTAGTCGCACTCTCCGGACATAACTTTCCGAGAATTTGAGCAGAAACGAAATGCGAATATCGCACCGATTTGGCACCAAAGCTCAACGACAGAATGAGAGAGAAAAAATTTTTTGGAGTGGAACAAAGTGGGGGCGCATGGGACTTTGAAGAGGCCGAGGACATGAAGCAGCGGGCTCTTTGGAGCTGCTTTTTTGAGGAGGGAATTGTTAGGGGGAAAGAGAGGAACCCTCTGTGCCTCCTTTCAGCTACTTTCTTCTTCGTCTCTACGCTCGCCTTCCCTCCCTCTCCATGTCTGCCCAATCGATGAGTGGGCATATACACACACCACACTCACATGCACACACGAGAATAGACATTATGACGGCATTTGATATAAAGGAGGGAGGATTGTAGGGATGCTGAGATTAAGTATCCTGGATTTGGGGGACAAGTGAACCCGTCGAACGAAAGTTCGGGGAATGGCTGGCTACTAGATGAGGAAGGAGAGAAGGGGGATGAGAGCGAGACGGAGAGTGACGTAATGCGATGGAGAGTGAAGACACCACAAGTGAGCGAGGAGACAGCGAGAGCACACGATTGGGAAACGACAGAAACGATCGGGCAAACGCGGATGGTGTAATGGGGTCATGTCAAGCACGTTTTATGTTGTTGTGGACTTTGGGTCCGGGAGCGATATGATCTTGCGCAGTTTAGACGGCGAGAGTGGCCGGCATGCGATCATAGTTCAAAAGGGTCATCAAATTTGACCTCACCGACCCGCTTTTCGGTACCAAAATCAGCCCACACCGACCCGCCCTGGGGTGGAAAATCACTTAAAAAGGACATATTTCACCCCCCACCGACCTGCCTATGGTGGGAAAACTTTTCCCACCGACCCGCCTTTGACCACCGGCTACATCACTTTTTGAACTATGCATGCGATATCAGTCGGTATCACTACATTCATCTTTACCCGTTTGACTCAGTGGTTAGAGAGGCACGGATGACGGAGAGAAGTGGCAAGAAAACTCTTCTTTTTGCTTATCAGCCAAGAACGATTCTTCCATGGATGATACGCAGTAAGAACAGGGAATGGTGGTGCCTTTCAGGCTGTCCGTCTTCAATAACAACAGAACAACCACCACCAGTACACACACTGCAAGGACCGCCTGCCAAACAAAATTATGCTTGAATGGAACCGAATGACAAGATATTTCCACTTCCAAATATGGAAAAATAATGTCAAGGCGGATGAAAAACCGAAGAAGCAAGTCCGAGACCGTGACAAAAAGAAAACTTAATAGACTTGAAAGTTCGTCCAGGATCACTATGGTCGCAAACAGGGGGAGGCAAAGTCGCGTGACGAAACAACGTCTCATCCAGACAGCGAGGAACTAATTAGCGCCCGGGTCATGCCAGTCAGAGGACCTCACAGAGTCTCGTATACGACTAAAAATGAAGTAAAATTCTAATGATGCCTATCAGTTTTGACAGATGAAGGAAGGAAGTGGGAACAGCATGGAGTAGTGATGTCGGATCTGCGCAGTAACATTGTGTAATAGTGTCAACACATCTTATCGCAATCTGACGCAGTTATGAAATGCCTTCGAGAACACTTATCTATGATGGACCACTGACTCATCAACATTCCAAAAATCGAGAGTGAAAATAGATCAAGATAAACCATAGATAAGTGGCAAATCTTCTGGAAGCCGACTCTACAGGTTGCTGGGAAACGAGAGAAGAAATTGCAGTGTGTGTGACGGTGACTGCCAAGTGTTGTATGTGTGTTGTTGGAAGAGAGGGGAATACGGTGAATTGAGCGAAAATGGCCTAGAAAGGAGGGAAAAGGAGGGGGCTGGAATAGAACGAATGCACAGGCCCGTCGTCTTCCGAATGGATGACTCTTCCCCCTTCCGAAAGAACGCAGAGAGGGATGAAGAGAATTGACGATGAAGACAGAAGATGGAGGGAGGTTCGAAAGAAAGGTTCAACGTCTGTGGACAAAAATTCGAAGGACGTCGAGGGAGAGCTGGGATGGATCCCTCCTTTCTTTCATACGGCTGATCGATAGGGCCATTCCCTTCGTTTCATTTCTTCTTTCGGTGTTGCACTTTTTGTTGTTCCCATTTGCCCTCTTCCAGAGAAAGAGACTACTAGTGGTCGTTCTTCGAGGGTTGCCGGGGGTGAATGGAATAAAGACTATCTTGTGGGAGGACAGGGAGCAATGAACAATGTTCACACTGTATGAATGAGAGAGTCAGACAAAAATACGAAATGACAAGTAAGAATGACACCATTCTGAATAATAGATGAATGAACAATAATATTATGTTCTTAAGCATTTTTCTAATCACCGAGCCCCTGGGGGAAGTCATGAGACGCTATTTATGCAGTCGTTATAGCTATTTTCGCGTGAGACTATTGACATTTTCGAGATTTGCAATCGGACACCACGTTCTAATATTAGAACTTCCCCATATTGCTGTCAGGAGGCGCTTAAATTGGCATGCCGAGAAGGAATAATCGTCGGACCGCTTGATTCGTCATTCACGAATCATAATCATCACTGCTAGAGCCAGTTTTAAAATAGTATTCCGAGCATCATAGTGGAAATAAAAGTGTAGCCTCCTATTATGCACATCAGTGCGCGAGAATGCATTCTCAAAGAATTGAAGATTCGTCACCCGCTAGAGATTCGTTGTTAGTCAACTTGGTCTGTTCCATCGAACTTCCATGATTATGACACAAGTGTCGACGGTACTGGTGCATCTCGCAATCAAACGTTGCAATTCTCGTCGACAATAACCCCACTTCCTATCACAAAAGCTGTTTCGCACATAATGAACAGCACAGCTGGACATGCGCAATAACCATGCCCATACATGGGCACGATCTTATCGAAATCAGCAACAATCATTGTGAAAACACTGCAGGAATAAATTGGTCGATTCTTGCACTAAAGCTGTACAGATTGATTCGCGTCGTGTCCATCGTGCAAATCCCAGTGACCACACTGTTGGAGGCATGTTTTGGCGGGAACATGACATTTCGAAGGTCCAAAATGGTCAGTTCCAAAACGGCCACTCCAAAATGGCAAGCACCGTTTTGAAACGAATCCTTCGCATGAGTGATCTCATACCTGTGCGTCTCCACATCGACCGCGCCTAGCAGCAGCCTGCACACTGCGTCAAAGTCAACGGCGAATGGAGAGAAGAGAGGGACGCCGCCGACCATCTCGCCCGATTCCACCGAAAGGTCCACGTCTCGAGTCTGCAATCAATCGATCATACCAATCGATAATATTAAATTTGTCGGATAACAAGGTCCAAATTGCTACTAACAAGCAGAGAGTGAAAGATACATATTTATTCGGTTTTCACAATAAAAAGGTGGAGTTAAAATATTTTTTTAAATATACAATTTCTAAAATTACCCACCTCGCCAACCTTATGTGCCAGCGACATGCGAGTGAGTGCGGAACGAGCCGTTCTCTGGATACGCGCTAAAATGCAATTGGCTCATGAGTAAATGTAAGTTACGGTAAATAAAACTGCTTTCTTTAATTTGGCGGCAGCTAAGGAATACTGCCCTTATTTGGTACTATCACGGACCTTAGTTGGGTCCACGAGAAGTGTCTATTATGTCTATTAGGTACCCCAAACGTTAAGACATGTCGGAAATAAGTCAGATCTCTCCAAACACTTCTCTGTCACAAGTTATGGACCGCTAAAGTGTTGCAAATGTATGAATTATTGATGATGTCACTCACGCTCGTCCATCACGGCCACGGCATGCGGTTCGCCCTCCCAATGGTACGCGATGACAGCGAATCCGGTCGTATCGCCATTACTCGTCATGCCAGTGTAGATCTAAATTCTCATGAATTCTCATGGATTACTTCAACCATTGTCGTCAAAGACAGGGAACTTTTAACTCAAAAAAAGAAAAATTTAAAGTCCAAAACACTAATTGTACGTATTCAATTCATTGAACATACCGTTTTGTAGAACTTTCCAATGGACTCCGTGCCAGGGTGTGTGTAGCGCTCGCTAATGATCTGAATATCTTTGATTAGGACATTGCCGGGAACTACTTTCGAAGCCCGGAAGCCCCGCCCCCTTCCGAAGGTGGGGGTCCGACGGGGTTGGGGACCGACATAAAGAAGGTTAACAGCGGCCGCGCTCCGCTCCGCTCGCCCGCAACCTTTCCAGGGGGTATAATTGTGTGCATTAAGCTTAAGTTGACGGAGCCTAATGGGAAGGGGGCGGGGCTTCCGGTCTTCGAAAGAAGTGCCCATTGCCGTCATCCCCAAATACCTTGATGTATGTAAATTGGCCGTGACCATGCAGTCGTTCGCCCTGTTCATTGTAGAAGAAGCTGCTGCTCGATGGGCGGCCCCAACGGCCTGAAAATTTAATATTAACGTAATCCGTACTTCTGTTGATGCCCGGACTCTAGTGTATTGTAGGTTACTGTATACAATCCAGCTACAGTAGCCCTGCTACTGTACTCCTATCGCAAATCTACGGTAACCTCTGTGGGAAACGGCCCAAGACGCACCCAAAGAATCTTGAGTGATGGAAGTCATTCCTCCGACGAGCGCACGCAGCGCCACAACGAACACTCCCGCCGCCCCAGTGAACTCTTGCGGAATGCTGTCGCAGATGTACTCTGGACTCAACTGCAATGTCTCATTTATTCTATTTCTTTGTAAAATTTAATGCCTCAATCAAAAATCTAATAAGAATCATGAAAAATCGCTTGTTGGCATAAATTCACACTCATTAGTTTTTACTAAACGCCAAACGCCACCTCCGCAGCATCGGTGAGTATAATCCTGGCTGCTTCCCTCAATCGAATGGGCGCATTTGAGTAGATCGGCCAATCAAAATGCATCCCTGATCCGGGATCATCCACGAACAGTCGCGAAACATCTAAATGTAAATTTATTTTCAATTCAAGTCACATTAATAAGGAGGCATACTCGATTGGTCTTCAACGATTTCCGATTCTCTGTTCGCCAACGCGGGGTTCACATCAGGATTGACGATCGTCAGCACTCTGACACGTTTACAATTATCAACAAATAATGAAATATTTATGACGTAATACTACGAAATTGCATCAGACTTACTCATTCATCCTCTTCCGTCCCCTTTTCTTCGGACCTCGCCCATTCTTCGATGATTCGGTTTCAACTCGCTCATCGTCCCACGCTGAACCACTTGGATCATCTAGAAAATGGCGTTAAGCAGGCAAATTAACTCAGATAATTCGAATATAATATGTGGCTATATGTGAATTGTACCGATGACTTCGAGGGTTCCGGGCAACGCGAATCCTTTCAAGTTCCTAGAAGAGCGCCCGCCACTCTCGACGAACTCCTCTCCTGACATCGTTCCGCTAGAAAATCAGCATATATCGGCCAAAAACAAGAAACAAAAATAGCAGAAAGAAGAGGAAATGCGGCTAAAGAAAAATCTAAAAATTCGGCCGAAGAAAAATCCACCGTACTTTTACGAATCTTTTCCCATTAGAGCGCAAATTGTGACAACTTTCACATCGCTTAGAAAATACAGTATCCCTCCGTGGAGTTACTACTCGTACAACAAAATATTGTTACAACATCACGGAAAGCAGTTGAATAAAAGGGAATCTTGCTGTCGAATCTTCATTTTGCTGTCGAATCTTCATTCTCCAACAAAGCAATACAAGAAATTGTACAACAAATAGTATCCCTCCACTTCTTGTTGCGATTGTCATTGTGAAACTTCTTGGGATTGGGAATTTCAGGGAAAATGTACTGTGGGAAAACCATCATCCCTGACAATGAAGACAGGTAGGGAGGAACGATGTAGGAAAGGCATCTCAACGTTTTCTGGACGACCAATAATGAGTATCAATGGATGTGACAGGGTTGGGTGAACACTTTCTTCAAGAAATAAGACACGCTCCAAGAAAAACTTACTTCAAGAAAGTTTCTTACCTACTGTTATTTGATCGTGGTATCAATGAACCCTTTATCGTACGATAATACTTGAACATAGACAGCGTATAGTGGAGACGGAAGTCACACATGTAACTACTTTTTACGGTAATCTGGAGGGGCTATTATGCCTTAGGACTCTGTCCTGTATCAACTCTTCTTTTCAAGTAACAATGTTCTGTTCCTTCTTCTCGGAGACTTCAGTGTATGCAGGGGCGGCAGTACGACAGAAGAAGTCGTGACCAGGGTGAATGAGTTCAGTCCCCTCCGTGACTGCCTTCATCTCCTTGTTGTAGGCCTTCCACATCTCGTAGATGATGTGACCCATGGAGCCAATCAGGGTGGAAGAGCAGATCTGAATGAGGAAGTGAGGAGAAGAAGAGAAGGGACTTACGATGACTACGATGTTGAATCTGTCGAATGCACCGATCAGGACAATGAAATAGAGGATGAGGAAGATTAGAGGAACGATTGTGAGGGCGAGTGTTGATATAAGACGAGTACATTGGTCATGAAAGAAGTTCCAGAACTGAATGGAAAAGCATAAGGAAGGCCAAATGATAGGGAAGAGGTGTTCTAAATCGGCAAATTTTTCATCATTCTTCTCCGCAGTGCGATTGCCTCACCCCATGACAACAGCGTTGCAGAGAAGAATGACAAAAATTAACCGATTTAGAATCGCTAATTGGGATACCTCGAAGATGAGAAGAAGAGAAGAGAATGCGATGAGAGAGAAGGCGAACCATGGAATGACCTCACGCACTGAATCAATCAATTAAGGAAGTCTATCAATGGGAAGCTCACTATTGTGGTAGTATGTGCTAGAAGTAAATGCAGAGAGAAAAGACGCAATCAACTGAAGAATACGGTAGATTACGGTAAGGGGAGAAGGCCTACGTTTGCCAGAATGAGGGCAGTCTTGATCCTTTTGTTCTTCATGAGTCCTTCAGGATTAGGGAAGACCATCTTGAGTTTGGGCATTGGTACGGGCTCCTGTGGCCCCTTGGGCTTGAGAGGGGAGTCTGTCATACTCGAACTGAAGGATGTGAGTGAAATGTACGACTCTGAACGGCAACGTTGTCGGGACAACCAATGGAAGATTTGGTTTTGGGAGACGTGGCCTTAGAGAAGAGATTGTGAGAAATGAAGAGACGAACAGCCATGTTGTTTATGGACACGTGTCACTTGGACTACGCAGTCCAAGGTAAGTAAAAAGTAAGAGTACGAAAGAAAGTAAATGCATGTAGTAGCCGAAAGGGGTTTGAATACAAATTTATGGGTTGAAACGATTCGGGTCGAAACAACTCGGTTGGGACAAAATAAGAGATGAATGCGAAGACTGTTGCTCACGAAGAGACGTTGATTGTGCAATGTGATGAAAAGAGAGGAGAAACGCGGTAGAACAGATGGGGATTTGCTAGTGGCCGCATCGCTCGTATCGATCTGTTGATCAGAGAGGAGTTCCATTGCTCTGAAATGGCTATGTTTGTCAAACATTCTCATCTTTTTTCTTCGATGAGAACACCTCATGCTTTCAATGAGATGCCATGAATAGAGCAATATATCTTGAATGCCGTGAACAGAAATCGATGTGATGAGGCTATGTGATGAGGAATTTCTTGCTTTAAATTCTGACAAAATAACTTTCAACATGATAAAGACCACTTTTAGGGCAATTCAATCACATCCGAATGATAATGTTCCACTCGAGGTAGTATGAGTCATAGGTAGTGCACAGAGATGGTGATGAGTGAATAGAGGACAAGAGGATCTCTTGCACTTTTCAATTCACATTATATGCTAATTCAGTGTTCATCGATTTTCTTAAATTCATTTTTCAGACAACTACACATGAACACAAAACATCTCATCCTAGGTACAGAAAAAAGGTGTTTCAAGAAACCACACAATGAGTGTGGCTCCACTTTTGAAACACCCCTCAAAAGTGGAGCTTGTTTCTCCTTTATCGTCCTCCAGCAAGCAATTATACATTTGCAGAAATGGCGAATATTCCTGCACTAGTGCTGCTACATGAGGTCCTTCTTAGTAGTCATCGTCCATTTTAATGAGTTAAAAAAAATCTTTATAAAGCAAAAGGCCTCGTATCTACGTAGATATATCATAACAATGAAATATCTACGTAAGGATCTAGTCCATGAGGCAGTGACGATATTTCCATTTATTTATCTACAACCACTATTTCGACTCTGGTAAGCGACTGACGCGGAACCTGGAGTCATTTCAGTAAGTGAAGCGTGCAATGTGTGTATGCGCTGGAGTACCTCCATCTAACCCACGCAAAAAAGAGTTCCTACTCCATCCAATCCCCTCCATCCCAAGAGTGAAACTCAATTAGTCTCTCATCCGAACAATAAGTCAGCGTCAAAATATTTCCGAAAATGGTTCAACTTCGCACTTTCACGGCGGAGCATGCTTCAGGACTCCTCTATAACGTTTTGCTGATTGCAATATGGGAAGAATCCGTAATTTTAGAAAAGGCGTGCCCGTTTTGCCAAATTTGTTTTCCACAATAATATCTGTATCTTCTTCTGTAATATTACTTTCTGTGTATAACAACAAAGTTAAATTGTTCCGAGTACTTTCACCCCATTCAGCCAGCAGCCAGAGAACACATAGACAGACACACGTTGCGGCATTCTATTAAAGCTATAATTATATATCTGTATCTTGTTCTGTAATACTTTGTCTTTGCTCCCTCGTGAAAGATGCATGTCTTCCCTCCTCCATCCCCATTTTTTGAGTGCTGCTTTCCTGTGACAGTGGAAAATAGAAGCTGGCAACGCGGCTCACAGTCAGTCCCACGGATGAAAAACAAGGGCGCCATTGACATTTGCGCCATTGTGGTGAAATGGACACTTTCCCCTGCATAATGAAGACAATGATGACGCAAGTGTCAATTTCGAAATTATGGCGCAAATACCCATGGCTCTGCTGTCCTTCACCCCAGTCCCATTCATATCCCCCTTCTAAACAGAGGCGCCAGGACAATTCGTTCCACCCATTCATTCATGAGCGACAATTCGATTGCAACACTCACAAGACTGCCTATTTATATCCGCGGCTCCTCTTCATTCCAGCATCCGCGTCACTTTTCAATGTCTTTCTCATTATGTGATTCGTTGCGAGATCCCCACTAAGTCCCATAAAATCGAAAAGTCAGACTCAGTCTCAATGATTCCCTCCTTATTCTTTTCAATCGATGCCAGGGTACGGTACCCACTAAAAAATTGCCGCTGAAATTGTCATAATGGCGAATGGCAATGTCAGTAGTGACAGCTTCAAATTGTCGCTCGTCAATCTGAGTTTCGGTGACAGTTTTTATTAGCATGTTTTCGAAATCTCTTCTCCACAGTCCCCTCAGCTGTCAAAAGCAGGATTCTCCTGGAATCCTCTCTTTCTGATGATGGGGGACATATCGAGCATGCGAACAATAGCGTGGTTTTCCCCACGGTAGGCAGTGCACAACAGGAAAGGAAAGGAATCTCATGGGATGAAGGACGACTCTCCCTTGTCCTTGCACTTGAACAAAGTTAAGGAAAAATTGGAATTCTCACAGTTATGCTGAACGTTCTCCGGATTTCCCGGAGTTTCAGCCATTCCCATCATCCTCAAGTTCGCTCATAATTCCGCAGTTTCCACGAGTATCCATAATTCCCCCAGCTCTGCACAAGTGCAAACTCCAGGCCGAGGCATAATAGATACTTACAACCACAATGGTGAAATGGACAGACGCGCCATCATCTATGCCATCGTTGTAGAACAATTTGTACGGTGCAGTTGTCATTTATCGTTCATATAAGTCTGGTATCTATTTATATTTTGCGCGGATCTATCGAGCGCAAAAATTTGGTTTTCCAAGAAGAGACTGGCTCTTATTGTCCAAATGGACAAAAAAGATGGTAGGACGAAGGCGCTCTCCAGACTAGCGCAAAAATATAAATAACCGTCTTACGTAAACTCTTCATAGAATCTGGAATTCACCCCCTTACGCTTAGGAAAACGAAGTTGAAAGAAATCAAGTTCTAGTTGTCAGATTTTATTAGATCTCATTATCAGTGTTGTTGTATCCATGAAACACATCTCAAATCCATCGCGGTCTTAAGATTTTCATCGAGTTATCAAGATCCTTGTTCAATTGAGTTTTTGAATAGTTTTAAAGAGGCTCTGTGACACAGACCCTCAAACAATTTTTTTTCCTGAGATGAATCTTTCGGTATACACTTCCCCGGTATGCATTTCGTCCTTGATTTAATTATTTATGGTCAAAGATCAAAGATCAGTATTTAGAAATGATCCAAGTGTTGTATACGATTGGATGGGGCATCACAAATAAATATGTTTTTAACTTTGAGATGCATTTTCTTCCACCATCGAGCACTCCACCCCCATATTGAGGACCAGGAAAATAATAGTTTTGCTAAGACCACTAAACTTGTTATGCGTGTACCATAAGCGATCGCTCTTCATGTTTTCATGCACCTTCCTTAAATATCCACAACCTCTAGTGGCGCTTGTTGGTATTTTATATTTGGGCGGCTTATGTGGACAGGCATCGCCGAACACGATGGCCGAATTAGTTTGCAACAATCGGTGCCACTCTATTCGAAAAGTGTCAGAGAATGCTATTCCCCCGAGGACCACTGCAACAATGAAAGAACACAGAGAAATCGCCGCGTCAGCATCATTTGTTGTTCGGGACAGCGAAGACTCGAACGGCAGTGAAACATTGCCTAATTCTAGTACTTTTTTATCCAACTTCCTTATTACTTATTACTATTATTATTACTACTTATCCGCTCACTTATTTACAGTTTATTTCCCCATTTTGCACTTATTTCTGCCTGTAAACACGCAAAACACTGCAATTTGCCCAGATTCTTGAGCCCGCGTACCTGTCCATTAGAGTAGCGATCGAATGTAATCACCACATTTCCCAACCGCTATTTTCTCAAGTCTAGGGACAAGTATAGGACGAGTCGAGGCTTCGAGTCACAGCAAGGTCTCTCTGCCATTAGCACTCCTCTGTCATAACAGCAGGACTGTTGGATAGGGAAGCGGCATGACGTTACAACGTCAAGCGACACTTTTACGCTGGCATTAGCTGTTGTTCGCTCATAGCATTAGACCCCCCTCGCCCATCATTACTTCACTGCTCTGCTTGTTGCTTGTTCCTCGCTATCGTTTCCATTTCATGCGTCTTGGCGTTACCGCTGAAGTTAGCGCTGAAGTTAGTTAGTTACCATTAGCCAATTGTCTACTATGGCGCTCACGTGTCAATATCTTTCCGATCTGAGTGTTCCTGGTATATGCCGTTGTAGACTGTTGTATCAAAACTGCGACGTGTTGTTTGTCATAGATAATCCTGAACTCAGTATGCCTCATCACCTGTCCTTACTTCACATACCCAATCATAATACAGACACACAATAAGCACCTATTGTTGTGGTGAGTCTCGTTCAAAGGAATGCCTTCCTATTCCAGGCACAGTCTGAGTTCGCAGATTCATAAGATCACAATCGCATTATCCTCCGCAGCGCGTGCGTATCGAAAGATCTATTAGAATCGCTTTCGAAATTTGTGCTGTGTACACTGATGGTGTGCTACTGGCTGGGGTGAAGGATGAGAGGGCCATGGACCCTTACGCCATAAGAGTGAAATAGACAGATGAACCATCATTCCACGGCCCGTGTGGCTGCTGTCTTTCACCAGTTGTTTGTTGCTACCACAGCCACACGTGTGTGCGTCCTTCCATAATACCGCCATTGTTCGACCCTCCACTCGCTCTTCTGGGCGTCAGAAAACATGTTGCCACCATATTCGCCTTCATTTTTTTGCCATTGTCATCAAATTGCAGTCGATTCTTCATCCTTCAGTGTGAGGGTAGTCAGTCATCCTATGTATTCAAAGCGATGGGATCGAGTATCGGGAATCGTTATGCCCACCGCACTATGTATTTACAATCCTCCGTTTCCTTCATCGCAGCCTTTTTTCCCGTTCGTAATCTTCTTATCAGTGCACCTTTGCGCTGTTCGCTTAGCTTGCCTCCGTGTCCACTAATGAACAGAGATTGAATGTCTTCCAATCTTTCTATAAGAAGATCATCGGAGCCTTGCGGATAAACCGCATCATCTCAATGAACAGTTAGTTCTACATCTAAATCCCGCCTTGCTTCCCGGTCGACGTCAGATCTGTCCTCAGAGCAAATCGTTTCCATCTCTTCGCGCATTTCTGATGCATGTGTCTCTGTTTTCGGTCCCACACTCTCTTCCCGTCCCTGTCGATTACTCATGGTAATTCAGTCGACCAAAGAATGAATGAGGGAAAGAATGCTACAGGATTCCGTGCTTTGTCTTGTTCCCAACAGTCAAAGCCAAACGACGTGCTGTCACTCCGCTCTCCAGCTGCTTTAGTGGCTTGCCACGAAAGGTATAGAACCCGCGAAAATAACTCAGGAGCACCGATATCGAATCCTCTGCTAGGAACTCCCTCAGCAGATTCCCCTCCGCAGCGATTGAGCTTGATGGAAGTAGACTGATATATTATTGTGGTAAACGGAATTGAATGTAAGCCGCTATATGTTGAGCGTGAAACCTATTCAAAATAATGGCTATTGGTCAGAGAAACGACGAAATAGCACGCAAATTTGAGAGTGCACAGTCGTCAGCCAGATAGAGTGCGTGTACTCGGTATATCAAGTTCGTTTCCACAATAATACCTTTTACCTTTTTAACTCTCTACTGCGAGCGAATATCTCAGCTTTCACTAGTAAGCGTCTGATTAGTCATGGAGGAACCACTAGCAGCATAAGACGGGATTGACAACTGATTGTGAGATCACAGCGAACTTCCGACATCTCATTGAGCCAAATCTACCCATTTTTGTTATCCATGAGATCGACGAACATATTTTTCTCGTTAGGTAGTCACTCGGACGCCCCAGATGACCATTACCGCCTCATAATTCGAGAAATGCCAAGACGTTCTGGACACTTCATGAAAACCCGAGTCTCTCTACCCTCATCCTATCAGTCGTCCACTATTGCATTTTCCCGGAAATCTCCCTCCGCCCAGAACAACACTTGACAAGAAGTTGCATTTCCGGAACGACAAAGAGAAACCCCCTGAAGGGCCCATGCCTAAACGAATCCGAGATGCACCCGTCCAAAGACTATTGCGCCTCCTCTTGGATGATAATGTCTTGTTGCTCAACCTTTGACGCACATTGGACATTTGAAACTCGGGCTCTTAATTGCAATCTAGTCCCTCTGTATGAGACTGTCTTGACGCAGCTGGTGGAAATTGGTTTCAGTGAACTTCTGGTTGTCATGTACTGTTTGTTTCCCAATGGGGGCATTCGATCACAGGCAATTTCACCAGTAAAAAAGTTGCCGTTGTTCGCAATGTTCTCTTGATTAGTTCCACGCATTGGCTTTTAGCTATTCCCCATTCTCATATGCCATTCGACTGCGAAAATGGCCACCATAACGGATGTCGGCGTGCGAATTTGGTATGAGCAGAAATTGCAGCCTGCGCGCGCGGATGTAATGAACTGGGTCGGGGCTAAACGACCACGTTAGTCGACCAATGCTTTCGCTTGTTTGGCAGTCGACCACTCTGCATGCTTATTGAGCCGCACCTACTGTGAGTTGTAGTCGCAATCACCAGGTTCAGGCTCTAGAGCCGAATAGCACAGTTCAGCCGCGAGTCTATGGACATCGTTGGGCAGACGATCCGCGTGTGTTTTGCAATGCCCATGCTCGATCAGTTCCACCACCTGCACAAGAACCACACATAACCACTGGATTACATAGAAATAAGCCGCTATCGTTCCTTCTACATGTTATCGTCCTACCATTCGTCACATAACCATCCGTAATATTTCCTCATTGCCCTATTGCCTGAAAACAATAGGGTCCTTAGTTGGGATTCTAAATCGGTAGAAAAGTGCATTTCTCATTCGTCTGATCCACTCGGAGAGATTCTGTCTCAAATGTAGAGAGCGGAAATTAGGTGAATGCTAAATTCACAAATACCGTTTTCGAATCCCTAGCATACAGTGCGTTAAGCCCTTCCTTCTTTTGCATTGTTCGTCGCGAGAGGTCCCCTCGTATCGCAAGCTCCCTTTCCGACTAGTGGTCCTTCATCGACCTCTTAGCGCATCTTTCTCGGTATAATTTCGCAGGCAGCAGGACCCATCGGTCCCTCCAGGAGGAGTTCAAACCCGTCTGTCTTTGACACCTTGGCCCTCCTCCGTGCATTTGTGTCTGCAGCAAGAGAGATCCTCGTGCAGTTAATAAGAGGCCGTCGGTTTCGAGTCCCACCCTCTTTCCCCTGCATAATTTAGTTGGGTCCACCTTCAAATGGGGCCGAGTTCAGCAGTGTTTCAAAGTGGCCACTTCTTCTTCCTCTTGTCTCCTTAGGCCTCTCCTCAGTGAGCGCCCCTGTGGGGGGCCCGGCCCCGGCGGGCGGGCGAGGGCGGGGGGCGGGCGCGGGGTGGT
>JACMIF010002427.1:0-15356 GCA_014805445.1 Diplogasteroides magnus | reverse complement strand
TATATATATATATATATATACATATATGAATAAAGATGAAGATGAAGGAATGAATGACCTTGTCTGAACCTGTTGAGAATGTAGAGAATGAGAGTTGTTATGGACTCTCCTTCCAAGAGTGACACTTTGTTTCCTCGTGGAAGAATTGTTTCTGTTACTGATTGTAACCCTCTGAGTTGTCTTCCTTCTCAATTGCATTCTTCCCTTCTTCTTCTCCATTCTGTGAAGGATTCTCGATTGTCCCTGTCTGACTCGATCTCCTCCTCTACGTGATGGAGTGGGAGAACGAGAAGAGGAAGGGAAGGAATGAGAATGATGGAACGAAGGGACTGATTGTACATGTTGAGGATGGTGATAGGGATGATTATAGACATACATCTGATGGAATAAGCTGTTAGATGAATGGATCAATCAATTACCTGAGTTGGAATCTTCTTTTGAGTTGGTCTATAAACTGGAACAACTCTTGTTGCAGGAGTTGGTCGTATTCCATTGACTGGCCTTGATTGTCTTCTCGATGTGATTTGTCTTCCAAAGACATGTGAATACTCTGATCGAGTCATCTTGCTCAGTAACATCCTGCAATAGTCTGTCTCCATCTGCAAATACAGACAGTCTCCCCCCTCGCATAGTCATTGTCGCCCATCCATTCCCCTCAATACCTCATTCTTCTCATTCTACATTCTCCGCGCTGGTCGGTCCTCTTTTCCCTTCCCTCCCCTTCCCCTATCTCCCACCACGACGTCCTTGGATACGGTAGTCCCATCGATCGATATTCCCCCTTCAGAACGCGCAATAATGACAACAGCAGTCGATCATCTCGCATCGTCTGGTGAGGACTACCGTACTCCGAACTGTCGTGTCAAGAGCCCCTTCAGGTCTGCATTGTACTCTGGAGCCATGGGTGGACACGTTCACACACATTCGAGTGGAGGAGGAATTTCTGGTGAAGTGCTCAGCATTCCCAGTTGTGGAGGAGGTGCAGTACTCCCTATGGGAGGGATACGGTAATGTTCCCTTCAGGATCCCCTCCTCGCTCCTCTCTTCTGGCATCCTCAGATCCGCCGATTGTTTTACAAGAGAAGATAGCCATACCGTACTATCCCAGGTACTGTCTCTCCTCTTCTTCCCTTCATCCATTCCTTCCTGCAGATGTAACTTCATTGGTCGCATTCTCGGGCCTCGTGGAATCTCCGTGAAACAGATCGAAAGTGAGACAGACTGTCACATTCTGGTCAGAGGACGTGGATCGGTCAAGGTCAAACTACAAACAACAACTACAGTATCCAATGGCAATCCCTTCAGGATCCAATTCGTGAGGCTCGTCTCATGAATCAGCCTTAATGGGAGCATCTCTCTCAGCCCTTGCACGTCCTTGTCAAGGCCTCCGATACTAGTCATGTACGCAGCCAATCCCTCTCTCCTGAGTATCATCCCATTCAGTCTCGGGCAGAAGCAAAGCTACGCAGAGGAGTTGTGGCCATCACGACATTGCTCACACCGTCCAACGATGAACACAAAAGAAGGCAGCTCGTCCAGGTTCTACCGTATCCCTATCTTCCCCTCGAGAGTCTACGCCTTTCAGTTGGCGATTATCAACGGCACATATCGCTCTGAGATGTGACTGTGGAAAAAGAATGAAAGTGGACGAGGGCTTGCGATAAAGTTATTTGTGTTACCATTCATTGAAGGAAGTGAAAGGACACATGAAAGTGGTTCAATCATGGTTACACAATAGTGTTGTGTTATTCTTGTCTGTTGAATGTCGGTCATTTGATTTGATTGATCACCGGTCGTTTTTCCTCTTTTCAACCCGTTCCGATTCTAATCTTTCCTCGTTCCTACCAAGGCAAAAAAGAGGGAAAGGCGTCAAATTGCGATCTTTTGCAAGGATTTCGATGTAGAAAAGAATGAGGAAGCAATTCTAATTAGTATGGATGAGGAATGAGAGAGTGTGCAAAGAGAAGAGAAACAGAGAAAGAAAGACTTCACCCACCTTGTTCGTTCCATTCTCCATTGACAATCTGGGGTATGAACCAATGGTTCATCTCCATATGAGAGTTTAGATGGAGGAGTAGGGTCAATCCAGATCTCGTTCACCTACAGTATACACACTTTCGTGGTGGGAGTAATTTTGAATCGAACCTCTCCCTGTAATCTTGGTGGAAGTCTCGACAGATACTGTGGCCGCACACATCGCATCTCAAAAAAGAAATGATTGACAAAAGAAGTAAAGATCAGATGTTCAAAATCAGTAAATTTGTTGGCATTCTTCTCCGCCGTGCGGTCATCTATGAGAGAATGAAACAACTGCGCGGCGGAGAAGAATGACGACGATTTACCGATTTTAAACTCCTAAAAATGCATTGCATTGGTCATTGAAGAATGATTTCATAGTAAGTTGATTGGATTGGTCACCTATTAGAATGATAGAATCTTCAATTGTTGGTATGTCTACCCCCATTATCTTATTCCCGTTGTCCTTTTCACTTGTAGTTAAAGGAGAAAGACCTCTTTGTAACCACAAAGAGTCATTAAAACGGCCATATTTTGTATGTTTTTGCTACCTGAGAAGAAGAGGAAGAGAAAAGAAGGAATAGAAAAGGAATGAAGAGGAAGATGGGAACATCTCCCATTACAAGAGATTTCAACTGATTCTAATGCGATCTCTGAAATGGAACCAAGGGATTATAATGGAGGAGAATGACTCACTTAATTGTGATATATTGATGCCATGTAATGGGATTCACTTCTATCAATGATCAGAATTCTTTCTCAATACAGTTGAATAGAGTGGAGATTAGCGTTTCTAGAACGGTAGTCGAGTACATTTCTCATTCTTCTAATCTCCGTTGAGCTGTTGTCCCTTCGAACGATAGACAACAGCTCCGACTGGAATATACGAATGAGAAATGTACTTTACTACCGTTTTAGAAACCATAGTGGAGACCAGTCAAAGGATGACGGAAACTGTTCCTAATCTGCACGATAAATCACACGAACCCTTGAACTCAGTGAGGGTAATCATCAGATTGTTGTGTGGAACAATTTGACAATTGGAATAGTAAAGGGTTAAATGGTGGAAAGGAGGAAGTTATAGGGAAACGAGAAGAAAGGGAAGAGGTTACTGAACTGAGAGAGACACGTAAGTTGTCAATGAATCATGGAATTATCTGATCGAAGGTTGAACACACTTGAAATAACTTTCACTTTGGAACCCCACCCTTTAGCATCTGGAGGAGAGAAGTGAAAATATATGAATGGAGGGGGAGACTATTGGCAGATGTCCGAAATGGGTAAGTGGAAGATAAAAACAGTTGAAAGGACTGTGATTAGAGGGTAAGTGAGTGAAGGGTATGGGAAGGGAGGAGAACTGAAAGAGTGAAGAGACCGTTTCTTGTGATTCATCCAGACAATGGAAAGAATGGAACAGAGCCCATTGGGCCTTTGATACTTGTGTAGATGAATTCATTGGCCTTGTCAGAGAGAAAAGGAGGATTGGATAGAAAAGAGGAATGTAAACAGTAGAGATTGAGTGAATGGACAGTAAGAGGGAAGAAGGAACAACGGCATTGGGTGAAACCCTTTTTGAGATGCTTATCGAAAGGGGACAGAATATAGAGAATGGAATGTGAACACTCGATATTAGTGATGCAAGAAGGAGTTGACACCTTGGCAAGAAGTACAAGAGGTCTTTTGTCTACAATTATTAAGAACATTCCCTTACGATTGCCTCATTCTTTAATGGATGAGTGATGCTAACTCTTTCCGATGAAGTATAATCAGATTTATACTCATGGAAAATAGTTGCCGCATGAAATATCGGAGAGTACTGTAGGCGAACTTTTGCTGTTTATCGCATAACTCTTTGCAGCGCACCAGAGACCATTCAATTTCGCAGCACATTTTCACAGTTTCTTTTCAAAATTTTACGCTTTCGTACGCTCGATATATGTTTAACTGTTTCATATTTTATTCTCCCATCAGGATCACCTTGATGTGCTAAATGTCCCGTATCATCGTCAAAGGTCTTCCTCCACGATGCAGTGAACAACAGCTCCGGAACTTTTTCAAGGCTCGTGATCAAGTTGTTTCTTGAGTATTCCTATTCTTCAGGGCTTTGGAACTATCAGCGATTGCTCACTTAAATTCACAAAGGTTACTTTTATAAATTTCTTCTTATAAATAAGTATAAATGTAGGATGGGAAGTTTCGTCGCTTCGCTTTTGTGGGATTTGAAAGTGAATCGGATGGTGCTGATGCAATAAAGAGAACCAATCAGACGTTTTTGGGATCATATAAACTACAGGTATGATTCAGCAAAATAAGTGTACAAGTGACTATTGTTGCTTACAGATTGAAGAGTGTAAACCCTTCGGAGATGATGCAAAGCCGCGTGCATGGAGCAAATATGCAAAGGACAGCAGGTACTTGAACTTTTTTGGAGGTATACACACAATGGGAAGTAATGGTCTGGTCATACTTGCAGTGCCTACAAACGGGCAAATGGAGAAGAAGAGAAGAAGGTTATGAAGACTCCAAAGGGAAAGAAACAAGAGAATGAAGTGAGTATGTGATGAATAAATTGTAATCAAGGTCATGTTGAAGAGTGAGGAATCTCTTACGAAGAAAGAAAAGAAAGAAGTCAGTGACGACTTCCGAAACTTTTTGGAGGCCAAAGGAGTTGAATTAGAAGAAGAAAAGGTATTTTCTAGTATCCTGACCAAACGTAGCGCAACATTAAACAGACTCCGGTGGTTCCAATGGAAGTAGGAGACGAAGAAAGACAACGAGAAGAACTTAAAGCTATGCTTTTGGAGTCAATATCTGGTTGGAACTTGCATTCATTGAGATTTCCTATTGTTTAACTAAAGGAGATGCGAAACTTTCCCTTATTCTGACTGGTCTTCCCTCTTCCATCACACCCAAACACGTCAAAGATTGGATTGCACCTGTGAGAGTCAAGGCACTTAAGGTTGGAATGACAGTTTGAAAAGAAAAGGATCTTATTAATCAGGTTGTACGTGACTCGAAATCAGCGGCTTCCTTCGTTTCTTTTGATAAAGCTGCAGATGTGAGAAGAGCTTTGCAGAAATCAGGGTCTTTCCTGGGAGGATTCAAGGTAAACTAATAATCTATTATTCCTTCACATTCTCATTATTCTATTCATGTCGAAATTTAAGATCATTATCGAGAAAGTTCCTGAAGGATTCTCTGGAAATGGAAAGAAAGATGAAGAAGACGTTGAAGAAGAGCCTGGAGTGAGCAGAGAGGAGGAAGAAGCCAAAGTTTGTTGTTTATAATGATTATCATTACTTGATTGGTGCAGGTTAGAGATTCCATTTTGGATTCTGGTCGTCTCTTTCTTCGTAATCTCCCTTATTCTACAACAGAAGATGATTTGAAGGTTCTAATGAAGAAATATGGAGAATTGGCAGATGTTCAGGTTAGTTTTAATGTTTTTTTTGTTCACTACTATCGTTTTCTAGGTAATCGTTGCAAAGTCGACTGGTAAATGCAAGGGATTTGCAATAGTTGAATTCGTGTTTCCCGAGGCTGCAGTTGCTGCATATGCTGCATTGGATGGAAATGTATTCAAGGTAAGGAGACGATATGCGACAGTTTAATGAATATTACTCACAGGGTCGTATGCTACATATTCTTCCTGGAGAGGAAAAGAGACCAGAATCTGAAGAGAATGAAGGAATGCAGGTCTCATTTCATTTCACTTATAATCAATAAAATATTATTGATACTTCTAATGTATAACTAATATTTCATTATATAATTGATATGGGCATTGGTTAAATACAATATTAAAATTTTTCAGGAGAAGAGCTCGTTCAAGAAGATGAAGCAAACGAATCTTAAAAAGAATGCAGGAAAGGTTTGATTATTAATTATTTTCGAAGTCCATGTTGTACTATAGGCTCACAGTTGGAATAGTCTTTTCCTTGGACCGAATGCTGTGGCAGATAGTCTTGCCGAGAAATTGGGAGTGCAGAAATCGGACATTTTGGTAGGAGAAGGACAAGGAGAGAGGTATTGTTATTGATTGCCATTCTAACCTCTTTAAGTAGCCTCTTTAATGGATACTGACTGTTCACAATGAATCGATTCCTTTCAGTACCGCTGTTCGACTAGCCCTTGCGGAAACTCGACTCGTCAGGGAAACACGGGATTTCCTACTCGAGAATGGAGTCAGGTAAAATTTTCTTATTTTGTCTCTCCTTTTTTGGTATTTCAAATTTCTGTAAATTTACATGTTTTATATGATATTGTAGATTGGATGCCTTTTCTCGCCCGAATGCCAAAAGATCGACTACAGTAATCCTCGTGAAGAATCTTCCTGCAGGAGTAGAGAAGGAGGAATTGGAAAGAATGTTCGAGAAGTTTGGAGACTTGCAGAAGGTTCTTCTACCACCTGGTGAAACTTTGATCTCTCTTAAAAATTTTAATTGTTACGATCCTTTCTTTTCACCGTTCATGTTGTCATTTTGAGAAGGAGGAGTCAGTGCACTTATGGTATATGGAAATGCTGTCGATGCGAAACAAGCATTCCAGGTTAGAAATCTTTTGATATTAAATTAGATTTTCGATATCACGTCTCTGTTCAAAATAACTTTTTATGAATTAATTCATGCTTATTTAGTCTCTCGCTTACGTTCGTTTCCGCACACAACCTCTGTACTTGGAATGGGCACCTGGAGATGTATTTGAAGGAGGAGAAGAAGAGGAAAAGAAGAAGGAAGAGGAGGAAGGAGAAAGGGAACAGACTGAGACGGTAGGATATGGGATTATGACTAATATCATGATGATGATTGTTTAGAAGAAGAGGAAACGAGAATTGACTGCAGAAGAAAAGAAGGAGGAAAGGAAGAGTAAGAAACACAGAAAGAAGGATGAAATGGTTGGTATCGATTGGTTTAATTGTTGAAAAGAGAATGATTGAGGTGAAAGAGGAAGAAGAAATGGATGAAGAAGTTGAAGAGAAACCAGAGACAACGAAGAAGGAAAAAGAAGAAGTGAAAGGGGAAGAAGAAGGGGAAGAACAGATTAAGAGGGAACCAGAGGTATTGAATGATTGATCGTTTGGGGATATGACAGATGCATTTATCAACCAGATTATTATTGACAATCTCTTATTCAGAATGACGCTGTTGTCTTCGTGAAGAATCTTTCATTCGAAACAGTCGATTCTTCCTTGGAGGAATTCTTTAGTCAACGACATCACATTCACAGTGCAAAGGTATTTGAATTCCTTCTTTATCGTAATATAAATCATATGTCTTGTCTTAGGTGTCTCGAAAGTTCAACTCTGTTGATCCATCTTCTCCTCTTTCAATGGGATTCGGATTTGTTCAATTCTTTACGAGAGAAGATGCATTGGATGCAATCAAGACTATGCAGGTTACATTATTAATTGTGTATAGTTAATTAGATTATTCATTATTCAGGGTGCTCTTCTTGACGGTCATTCGATTGAATTGAAACTATCCAATAGAGAAATGACAGGAGAGGATGGAAAGAAAAAGAGAAAGGTGCCAAAATTCATTTTGTCTTTCAGTATACATTCATTGTTATTAGGGAGTCGATCGAACGGTTCAAGGACAATCGACTAAGATTATGATAAGGAATCTTCCATTCCAAGTAAGTTAATTATTTAATTGGAACAGGCTATAAAATTGTATTCTTTTTTGCAGGCTACCGTATCTGAACTGGAGTCACTTTTCACGACATTTGGAAGTGTGAAGAGTGTTCGGATACCAAAGAAGGTAGGATAGACATCGTAGTCTTCAAATACCTAATGTCTCCATTCAGATTGGAGGTGGTTCCTCCCATAGAGGATTTGGATTTGCTGACTTCTCAACAAAGGGTACGGTATCTTTTATCCGTTTCCTCAATATAATTCTTCTCAGGAGAGGCCAAACGAGCAATGGAAGCCCTTGTTCATTCTACTCATTTGTATGGACGAAGACTTGTATTGGAATGGGCAAAGGGAGAAGAAGAAAGTGTCGATGAATTAAGAGAGAAGACTGCAGCTAAATTCACGTGAGTATTTGAACCCACCAATCACTGTTATAGACTATATAACTTATAGTATGTATAACATTCTCATTTATTGAATATCTTTTTCAGTGGTGATGCCAAAGAACATCGAAAGTTGAAGAAGAGAATGGAGGCAATAGAGAATGACCTCAAAGTAGCTGATGATGACTGAACACTGCAGGAGGAATCTCTCACAGTATCCCGTAGTTTTGTTTTGTTTGGTTTGAATTACTGTTTGATGAATTACAGAATGTTTGTTATGTTTGAATAGATAGAGTATGGTACATTGTTCAGTCCATTTCTCGCCATTGTTACTCTTTTTGTTGAATCGTTGTTATTGTGAACAAAAATAATGAATATTCAGAAAATAAAGAAAACCCGGGTGAAAATATTTGCTGTCGTCAATTCTTAATCGGATTATAAGTAGCAATCAAGGCGCTCAATGTAATGGAAGTATTTATTTGGTGTCATAATAATTTTTTGATAAAAGAAATGTTGGTAGCCTGTTGAGAATGGCAAATATAGGCGAGATAGATTCATTAAACGTTTGATCCTTACCGTACATGTAGAAGGTAAGCTTAAAGGTACAGTCCGGGGCGCCGATTTCTATCGCAAACTGACGTTAGACACGGTAGAATTTGAATGTGCTAATTCGAGAATGGGACGAAAAATTGATATTGCAGCTTCATAGCGATGTGAGGTCCTAGCTCAGAATGTACACTGCATTCTCCAGTAGTCCATTTTGATGCACAAATTAGAGTAAAGCTCAATTAAAGGATCTACCGTGTCTAATATCAGTTTGCAATACTCGGCGCCCCGGAGTGTACCTTGAAGGCCATGAACGAGTCAAGTAAAACGTGACAACGTCTGCTAAAAAATTTTTAAATCATTCAGATGCAAATGAATACCCGATCCTGCTGACTGAGCCGCTGCTGATTGACGTAAACTTAAAGAAAATATTGATTGAATGACAATGAGTTCCAGATGCATCTTATCAACAACGAAGCCACAGAATGGAATGGCCAGGCGTTCACGCTCTCCATGAAGTTGTGGCAGTACGGAGGAGCCGCTGGATGTTCATGGAATGAAGTGCCCACCTTCGGGCAACTGTAAACACCATCCAAAAACCCTAATAATCATAATCATTCAGTGACTACCAACAGGCTTGCGGTGTTCATGTTTCTTGTCCGCTGAAGCGGGTAGGCAATCAGCAAGTAAATCAAAGTAACAATCTGAGCTTTAGGGCGAACACGACATGGACCTCTACATGCCCTTCTACTCCTCTGATGTGGGAGAGCGAAATCATAACTGACGAAATTTTCTCAATTTCAGCCCGTAATATCTCTTCTCGAAGATGACAAACCATACCCGATAGCGTTCATCTTCTCCGATAAGGTATCACACATCCATTCTTTATCAACCATTGACCATTTTCATTGCAGTTCAGTGGTCATTCGTTCTCGGCGTACGTCCAGGCCCGAGTTCGAACTCAGACTAAATGACCGTTCTCGTTGCATTGAACGAAAACCTTTGTATCGCAAATATGAAATGCGAATAAATTGATTGAATTTACATCTTTAAATGTTCGTATAATTGACAATATATTAAAAATAGACAATTCTTTTCGGTCGAAAACCGATTTTTAAAAATCGTTTTAGAAGTTATTTTTTGAATCTACGTCAACAACTTCCCGTATGTTTTCATAATTTTTGAGAATCATGAAAAGCAATACATGATGACGGAATAAACTAGGATTTCATTTGCCGTCACTAGTCTGCTACCATTATAATGAAATGCATATTCCGAAAGGCAGCCATTGAAAACGCGGTTGACGTTTACCCATTGGAGTATGAGATTGAGAACGAGTTTCAAACATCAACACTCACTGTACGAGCAGTCGCCAATGGCTGGACATGGATATTGGAATGCAATGCTTAGTAATTATGGAACCATTCAGCAAGCACGCGGCAGGATAATCCAATTTCGACTTGAATTGTTTCCGCGTAAGCGTGGAGCAGCTATTTATATTATAGGATTATGACGAACAATAGTTCCTCGTAGAAATTCTGCAAGCGATAAGAAAAAAACATCTTTATCGATACATCTGGTTATTTTTGTTGATCAAGGTCACATCACGAATTTCCTGCATCCGACCTCTTGGAAACAGTGCTAGGGGCAGTAAGTTTTCTCGTGTGGATCGCCTCTCGGAGATAGTACAAGTAGACGGAAGCCTGAGTGAACGCACTCACCCTTGTCTACTGGTCATTAGAGACATCGAAATGAGTGGGAATCGATTCCCATTTGCATTTATTTTTCTCTAATTCATTCCGAGCGATTATCTCTCACAGCTGATAGACAACAGCTTGGAATGAAGTAGATAAGCTAAGAATGCAAAAATGAGAATCGTTTCGAGGTCTATACTGGTCATACCTGTATCGCTGGTAGAAACCATAGAATGAATGGCATCGTCAATGACCAGTTGCCTATGTCGGAGCGGGTGAATATTCCAAAAAAGAAAATGGTCATCGGAAACGATATTGCACACAGTGGAATGCATCCCTGGCAAAAAAGCAAGTAAGTCAATTACATCAGCTCTATCGAGTCTAGTAATTCGAGCGTAAAATGCAATCGCAATCACAACCAATGATTTAAAACGGGTGATAGACAGCAGCGCTACGGATATTTGAGCACAATGGTGAAATAAACAGACGCGCCACAATATTTATCATGGCTCAAATCTCCATTTGACCATAATTGCGCAGATATACATGGTGATCCTATCTTTTACCCTCTAAAGGCATCATGATATAAAACGAGCCTGCAATATCTGCATGCGCATGAACTTCTTCTGCATGTCCATAGTCCGGGAGCTCAGTTGTAGGTCGTCATGGGATGCCAGCTTCCTCCTGATCTTCACCGAGGTCCACACAAACGCTGCGTACGCTAAGACATATGTTGGAATGACCCCGAAAACTGTCATGGCGAGGGCTGAGCGATTCATCTAAATTCTGCACTGTTTTATTGAATTTTTGACTACGCATGCATTTCTCTCGTCCGGCATGATGGAGAGCCCGTAGACTTCAAAGTCATCCTCTTCCTCATGTAATTCGTGTACGCTGATCGCTGAAGCTCTTAGCAACTTTCGGAATTCTTGTGTGGGAATGAAGTTGAGCACAAAGACGGATGTCATCATAATCAACAGACACACATACGCATAGGACAGAACGAGACGTCTTGCGTCAGTCATGTGTCTTCTGGAGCAAGTCAAGTTTAACATTGCGAACAGGGGATCGAATTATGAAACGTTATTGACAGCCGTCCATTTCTACCCGTTTAACTTCATTCCTAACGGTTATCTGTCACTTCAAAGAGGCGACGGAATAACGTTCCATAAAGCGATCCCTATTGTGAACAGCAATATCGGCCCCTCAATAGAGTACCGACGTTTAATTCTTTACCTGCACAGTGTGAGATACTGCAATATACAAGGAGCTGGTATCAGCTGCCATATGCAAAATATGGACATAACACCGATGTCGCAAACGAGATGTTGCATCCACGACGGAAAATATATCACTGGACCGTACCATACCACGGCAAAGTATCCGTCGACAAAGATATGGGCCTGAATGCAACTAACTATTTGTTCAATATGCCCAAAAACTAATAAAACCGCGGTCGCGTTTGACGCGGACTCAACTTTTAAATGCAATAGATTGAACTTCGCACGTACCCATAGTCCAAAGAGCGTCAACGAACTCTGCAGCACTCCGTGAATGGCTGCTACCATGATGCACAATCGGTACGGCAGCCATTGAAAACGCGTTCGGCGATCGATGTTTGCACATAGGAGTATGAGATTGAGGACGAGTCCGGTGATGCCTTCAAACAGCAAGACCCATTGTATGAGCATTCGCCATTGGCTGGCCATGGATATTGGAATGCAATGCTTAGTAATTATGGAGCCGGCCAACAAGCACGCGGCAGGATAATCCAATTTCGACTTGTATTGTTTTCGCGTAAGCGTGGAGCAATTATTGAGATCGCTTTATTCCCTATTGTTTGGTCGTAAAGCATGAATCGGTTCTTTTTTGATGATTTCACTTCTTGAATACCGATGTGATCTCTTTGAAATTACACTCGTGGAAATTATTCGCTTTCTCGAAATTCTGGCCGATCGGACAACGTACGAGTATACGGAAGCTTGATAATGCCACAGTCCGGTGGATTAATTTGCTTTTAAGGTTTAAAAACCTGTATTAACGGCATAAACCATAACGTGGAAGTGCGACAGAGCATCCAGGTTCCCAAAGGTACAGTAAAGTGAGAAAGGCTGGATTTTCTACCTCATAGAACCTAACTATAAAAAACCGCACTCTTATTCCTACTTATCTCTTCTATCAAGATCGGTCAGAGCTATTACCTCTTCCACCCACTCTCTTCTCTCGTGCTTAATACTCTCCGTTCTCGTCTCGATTTGCCACCCACCACTCTCGTTATGGCCGTCTGTACTCTCTCTCAATACATATTGTCCCTCATTGAGGTCAAATTGTTCATGCTTTCTCTCCCTCTGCTTCTGTTCCTCCCCATATCGTTTCTCGTCCTCTCTCCTCTCCCACCCTGCTCTCGTATCAAGGGGGGGGGGAGTGACTCTCCTGCAAACTCTTCTCTCCTCATCAGGTTGTTCCATAGCCTGTCATCATTCCATTTTTCTGACTGACCACGCGACTTCCGAAGAAAAAGAATTAGATTTTTGATGCTAACAAAATTAGAGCTTGGCAATGATCGTAATTTATTATGTCGCTGCACATGTATTTTATTATCCTTGCACTTGTTCTTCTCGCATCCTTTTCTTCTTCTTCTTCTTCTCTTTTCTTCTTCCTGTTCAGGATCGCATTCTTCTCTTATCAAAGCAGAAATATTTGCTTTTCCACCCTAATCGATACTCTTACTAACTTGTAAACATACTCATCATTACTTAGTTTTTATGAGAGCACGACAAAATCCCCCCGTATGGGGGTTTGAGGAACTTAAAAGCCTGAGGAAGGCAGAAACAAGTTTCCTTACCTAATTTTGCACGGAGATTTCATTTTTCTTATCTATTTCACTGTATCTTTCCATCTAAGACGACGACGTGAGAATTCTGACATCGACGACGTCAATTCCTCACGTTAATCGACCGTCCATTGAGATATCGTCACTGAATCTTCAGGACGTCATTCTATGATCATCAGGAAGGCTCGCCTCCCTCAGGGTTTTTCAGTTCATCAAACCCATACGGGGGGATTTTGTCGTGCTCCCGTTTTTTATCAGCATGACCTATACTTTGACATAGGTCATGCTGATAAAAACTCTCGTTTGACAAGTTATAAGGACATTCTTACTATCAAACTGTTTACAGGCGCCAGCCCTTTACGTATCTCTTCACTTATCTAATATATAATACACCGAAAAATGGTTATTTTTCATTGATGATTCGGAAAATAAGCATTCGCAGCATCCGCTTTGCTATCTTGAATTCGATCATGGAAGAGTTGTTATTGAATTGGATGTTGAAGATTGCTCAAAAATCAGTGAATTCTTCCTCAAACTAATGAGGAGACAGTGAGTAATTTTATGACTTCTTTTCAAACATTCTCGTTAATAGGAGATTCGTAGGGGATAGCAAAAAAGTCGTGCTGACCTACAACGACAGAGGTAGTTCTGGAGACAAAATTCTCACTTGCAATCAACCGTTCGATCTCACGACGTGTGGTGATAAGAGGAAGAATAAGGATGGAAGGAGTCAGTGGGGAATCGTGTGGGGCTACACGAAAGAGAACAGCACATGCTTCTTTCTATCCCGAAGATCATTCAACAATGCTTTTGGACGCGTCGTTGAAGGCGAAGATGTTCTCATGCAAGATACTGGCAAAGATTTTGTTTTGACAGGATTTGGGGTAGTTGAATGAATACTTTGTCGTGAAATAATTGCTTGTTGTAAATCTTATGTAATTACAATTACAAAGCTTGGATAAAATGAATTGTCACGCTGAGCATCAGTTTGCACAATACCATTCGTATAAGAAAAACATTACGTATACATCTTACAGCTTTTCCTAGGACCGTCATTTCTTCACCATACACATATTTTACATGGTCCTTTTTGTGTGTATCACATATCTTCTCAGAGAGTGGAGCGGAACAAGACGCCCGACAGCACTTTTCTGAACCCGAGATGAAAATATATTTCCTTAATATATCGACCCTGCCGATTACGATGGCGACCTTCGTTTGGCACGTAACTTTACCGTTCATTTTATATGCCCTCAGGGTACTTTTACCTTTTTCTCATTTCTGAGCGATTTCCCCCCTGACTTTATGTTCTCAGGTTGTGCAGGTGGGAATGAACGCACTATAAAATATTTTTGAGGTGTGATTGTATATGCAAATTTCCGAAAAATCGCACTTTGAATGTTTGAAATGACTGCCCTGTAAAAACATTTCATTACCCTCCAAAAAATTTATTCGCTTTTTGAAATCTCGATATCAAGAGCCATCTACAGTAATTTTTTGAGGGGCAAAAGGCGTATGGCCGCTATATAGGTAAGAGAAAGACTTAGAAATTTTCTGCCCACTGCTTCATTTGCGTGATGTCGAGGCCACGTGGGACCATCTCATTCCTCGCACGCAAATTTATTATTTGTCACTGCGATTGGCTATGATTTGAGTCATTAGATTCTCAACTTCATTCTAAACATTGCACTTACACGCTCGCCTGCAACATTAAAGAAAGATGTCGGACGATAGCGGCCTATCTCATACATTATTTAGTTGTTACGAAAGTCCTTGGGCGTCTTGATTTTTTTGGAAAATTTTGTTTCGAAAACCTATTAAGTTCTAGAGCCCACAATTTCTAAAGATTGTGTGGAAGCACAAAATAAATGATTTTGTCCCAAGAAGAACCGAAGTTCCAACAATTCAGTTTATCTTTATTCTAGATATCAAAAAATTGTCGTGTCTTTTCGGAAATGGAATTATTAGGTTGTTCGGAAAGTAACTATGTATTTCTTTGAACAGTCATATCTTGACCGCGACGAATAGGATAACCAAGGGGCATGAACTTGCATATGGGGTCATACCCTGCTCCTGGCCGACTCCGCTCCCCCTCCCCTCCCTCCCCGTAGTCACTCCGGCGCGATTGTTCAAATTTGCCAAATGCATGATTTTCGGACCTACCTTTTGGATTTTTGGTCGCATCTTTCGTGAACTTGATATAGAATCCAACTGTCAACTGATTTTTGTAGGCAAGTGAAAGCCCGACACGC